>JAECUM010056303.1:0-15641 GCA_016617855.1 Megalonaias nervosa | reverse complement strand
ATATACTTAGCTAAACAGAAGTTATAAAACGTAGAGCGCTACGTTTCCCCGTAGCTGACACCACCTCGTTTCAAGTGACATATCACGACTCAATCACGCGTAGTGTGGTTTTTAAACTGACAAGTTTGGAAATAAAGCAATTAATATATATAACTCCTGCACTCCTATTGGCACCAATAATATTAGAAAATAATCTTTGCCATCTGGTAGGTATAAAGCACAAACTACAGCCACTACAGTAACAACAATAAACAATGCATTGACAACTAGTTGCACTCGAACCGTTTTCTGTTCAAAATGTAAGGGAAATTTCATTGGAGATGGATGCTGCCAGCATGATGCTGTAGTAGACTGTTGCACATCCACTAAGAACGAACTCAACTGCTCAGTTGTGTTTAATTGCTGAATTAAATTGAATTTTCACAACGGACAGAGGTAACCTACACGTAACGCCTTGATCAATGTTATACATTTTTGATTCCTACTCTATTTATACTTTTATTTGCTTGAGTTTTAAATTTCTAACTCGTTTTGTTTCTATGAAGCTGATAAGCCTAACTGAACAATCAGAAATATAAACTTCCCCATTAGTCTGATTTTATTTCCTTTTTCTTTTAAATTACAAACATAATTCTTCCATAAATAATAGTAACACCAGCGCGCGAACATTTTAAGAGATGTGCAAGTCCCTCTATGACAAATTAAAATGGAGAGTTTTTATTTAAATATGTTTGGATTCCAGATATAGTTACATTCCCATGAAATCCACTGCTTGTTGATCTTTCTTCACAAGACGTTAGGATAGAAAGGCAACATTTTGAGAAATAACCTATCCTAGAAATTATACAATTACAAAAAAGTGTCATTTATTTTGTTCTTGAAACTATTCGGGTATGGTCTAATCGTTCGACATTTGTAGAACTAATGTCTTTTATAAAATATAAACAAATGTAAATAGTGACTGCATGGGGCGCAATTATGAAAGGCACAGGGTATCATATGAAAAGTACCTATTGACAATGCCAGACATATGGTCAATCACAGGAAATTTCCAATCACCATATGTCATACTTACGTACATCACCCTTGAAATAATTTCATAAACATTTTGCAAGCTAGAAATGTACATCTGTAGATTTAAAATATGTCTGCTTGCAAGGTTTATTCACACGAGAATGCTTAAACATACACTTATTTGATCTAATGCAGAACAACATTTTGGTAACGTATTACGTCAAGTGCAAAGATATTTATGTCAGATGTCCCTCATCGTACCATGTATACCAAATCTTGTACATTCCATCTGATGCACGTTACCTAAATTAAAAACAAACTACCTCGTATTCACATCTACATTCTTTGTTGCCTATGATTGCCGTTTCCAGTTCTTTTCACTTTATACTTGTTTCTTAGTCGGATACATTCCGGGATAAAACGTAAGTTCATTAAGATGAAAACGACAAATAAAGGAAGAATAAAAATATGAATGATTATTTTAGTTTTCTCTTATATGTCAAAGCTACATGTATTAGAGACATGAGTACAAATTGCACTCACTTACATGTGTGTATAAACTCCCAGAGATACACCTCTATCAAACAGTGTTAGAATTACGAACTTAGTTCGAGACGGCAACTGTCACCTTGGCCGAACATCACTATGGCATGTCTCCAACGCCTCTTGACGTACAAGCTCTAAAACTGCAAACTTTACTTCATGTTTCACGACCAACAATATTAAAAATTTCCAAATCATTCCATGGAAGTGATGTATGTATATATGTATGTATGTAATATTAGTAGTAGAAAAATTAATTCACTTAAACAACAGCAACAAAGAAATTCAAACGACAATGAAAATATTATTTGGACGCTTTAGCTGAGTACTTTATGATTAAAATGGAGGTCCGTACAAGCAAATAATCAGCATAATCGACCAGTTTTGGGTATCAAACTACATAATTAAATGTCGACGCTGAAGTATAATATAATAATAGTGCATCACTAGTGACCCGTATGAACAGCCACATTAATTTCCCTAATCAGTTGAGTTTTCTGTCATACCAGTGACCTACATGTTAAATTTATCGGCAGCAAATACTGCAATCACTTTTGATTAGCAACAACTCTCGCATTTCAGGTCAATATGTAAGACCATATTCACGTGCTCTAAACACAATTCTAAAAGTTGAACAAAACCGGAGAGTTCATCGAGTTATTTTGAAAATTTGACTTTTTCGTTTTTATTATTAGTGTTTCTGGTAATTGTCTGGAATTTTCACCCTTGCTCCATTTTGATTGTCACGTGATGCAAATATTTTACATATGAAGCAGCAACTTTGCTGTAACTAGATTTGAATTTTATGTGACTCAGACATTTTACACGTTTGTGCATTTTGAATTTCACGTGATTCAGACGCTGTATGCAAGTTGTAGCAGATTCATTGTTGCTACATATTATGCTTTTATAATTAATTGGCACGACACAAATGTCCTAGTAAGCAGGGACTCGCTAAAAGTTAAAAGTATGCCACTACATTAGGGGCCGATTTTATTGATCTGTCCCATGATGTGGACCAAGGAGCCGTGGGTGGTATTACGGCAGTCCGATATACACCAAAAAGAGGTTCTGCGCCGCATGTGGCAGAAAGACAGAACAATTCTGATAGTTCCAAGTCATACCATGATAGATGTTAGGTTGAGAGAGATTGCTGGGGAACGAGATACCTAGGGATGTGCTTCCTTCATATACAAAACAGAATACATGAGCGATGGATTGAGGGGTTTAAAAGAGGAGTCATGAAGAGTGAAAAATATGACAAAATAGCTCTGATAGAAAGAGTAAGAAACTCTACAAGCGTAGGCTGACAAAGAAAAGGAGGAAGTACAAGATCTCGAATGTTCAAAGGAACGCACATCTTATGCATTTATTGTGAATTCTGATACAATCATATTAAACTATTTAGATAAAAAAATAATTATTTAAAATGTAAGGTCCATACAAAATTGTCAAAATTAGTTTTGTATATCTCTTTGATTCTGACAGTTCTCCATCTTTGTCAGAAGATGGATTCTGGTGAGAGAAAACAACAAGATGTTCCGATTTGACCTGTGGCTGCGTCGCCAAGCTTGGATAATGGTACGGATACGGATTCGGAGAAAGCGTACATGAGGAAAATACATAAAGTGTAGTAGAAAAATTACTGTCAATCAAATAAACCCATATATGCTAACAGTTTCTAAAGTTTATTTATTTGAACAGAGGATTAAAACTGAATGCTAAGGTCAGTTTATCAATAAATATAAGACGAGGTAATATATAATATGTTTAAGGAACTCGAAATTGTGATTTTTTTTTCAGCTGGATTGAGATTGAAGCACACGACAGCTGTTGACAGTTCCATCAGTCAGATCCATGCTAACGTAAAAATAGATCTATGTTTTAAAGAATGAGTATCAAAAGATGCATCCGTGCAACTGTTGTGACACATTGGACAAAATATATTCATTCCTTTGAGAGATATGATCCGGAAACAAAATTGTATACGGACATACGAGATGCCTTCCACCCCGACATCCATTCCAACTACAGCTCTGTTCAAAGACACTACTGAGTCCATTTAATAATATACATTACAAAAATAATTCTTAGCGGTTGAAGCGAAGACATGGAGTTGTCTTGGTTGTGGAGTGTGTGGTGGTGTCGAATATTTATCATGGACCTCGGAGGTACAAACCATGCAATCTAACCCGTGTGCTATCCCGTGAAAGACAGGAAAAAAATTCTTAAGTACAAAATTCTCAAAATAAAAGGCAATATGGGAGGATATATGGAGAAAGATTTTCCTTTGGGGCAAAGGGTACAATAAACTCTCTAGCAATCTTAGATTTAGATGTTTTGGGGGGACGGATGGGAAATATAATGCTCAAATCTTCAAGTAGAATTACCATTTAGAGACTAATGAGAAGAAGAGGGAAAGGTAATGTTAGAGACGTTGCCCATAGGAATAACGTGATGAGAGGTTATGGTAGTCGATGGGAATATAACATGGTGGGACGGTAAGGAGGGAAAATAGCCATATACAGAAATTAGGATGCCATTACTTGGAATTTAACACGACATTATATACTGATGAACACCTATTTTTATGACCAACACCTAAGCCTACTGACCAATATACAGTCTGTCTTACAAAGCAGAAGCAACATCTAATAACTTCCACGCTCATCTGCTGTCCAATACCCACAACTACAGATTTACACAATTTCACTGACTAGCACTAATCTGAACTGATACACGATATTTCTTACTTACTAAATCTCACTCCTACTGGCCAGCATACCATTTTACTGACCAGAAACAACATCTTCTATCCTGAATCATCAACGTACACCTACTTGACCAACACTCGTACCGCCTAACAGCAACACAACTGACCAATACTTCACACCAACAGTCCAAACTGTCCTATTTGCCAGAATCATACCTACTGACCAATACCTGCACCAACTGACGTACACAGTCTAACTCTGCAGTACGTATCGGAACCAACCTGTACCCATTCTTTCTGAGGAACACCTACACCTGCTGGGAAATACACACTCTTTCTGATCAGAACCGACACCTACATATCAAAAGACAACAATACTTACCACCCACACCAACTAACCAGTTCAGTTATACTGACTAGATCCCAAGTCTACTAACCAGCACCATACGTACTGACCTATATTTATACCTACTGACCAACACAATTCAGCAGCACCCATCTGAACTGACATACACCTATGCATCCTAACCAGCACATGACCTACTAATCAGTTGTCACACATACTGATCTACGTGGTCTAACCCACCAGTACCAGTCTGTACTGATCCTCACAATTCTTACTGACCTACAACTTTACAGTTATACTGTCTAAATCAAAAGAACACGCACAGCAGCAGAGGAGGTGAACAGACCATTTTTGTTCGAGACCTTATTTATGAAAAATAAGCCTTCCTACGAAAAGGAAATCTTAAGGTCAATAACGTTAAACCACAACCTCTAACTAGTTAGCTTATTTTGTTACTTTTCTCTGACGCGAGTTGTTATTTTTAGGAATGTTTCGTTTACGCGCTGGTCACTCAACGCTGGTCGTTCACCTCCTCTGCTGCTGTAAATTAAACAGCCATTATAAATATTATCAATAATGATTGGAGAACCACACTCAGCTAGATTAGCTCGAGAGCGACTAGATGCAATCAAAAAATATTTACCCGTCCGTGATTTAGTTAAACAACAGCTACAAGCTCGTCAGGAGTCTCAAGTGGAATTTGCAGAAGGTACAGAACAATTATTTAAACCGATTGTCGAACCAACAAAGAAAATTGTTACAGCAACGGAGGCAACACAAAGAGCTCTTGAAACATTACCTGTTGATATTGCTGGCCGTATTCAAGCAGCTCAACCTGGGGCTCAACCACAACAACAACCACAACCTAAACCACCAAGAACCAGAATTAAGATAATAGATAAATTTATACCTGAAGGCATTGCTGCTATCAAGGACCCACAGCAATTACTTGATATTGCCGCGTTTGGATATGATGAAAGACAAAAATATGTAAAACCAGAAAATGTTAAATCTCTAAAACGTGCGTATTGGATCAAGGATGTATATCGCATCTTTACTGGTATTCCAGAAATTAGATCTAATGAAGATATTATTAATTTTAATAGATTTGATGATATTGTACATAGACATATAGAAGAAAGAGCTAAACAATTTGAATTACAGAAACCAGTAAAAACACTTGCAGAACAAGTTCAACAATTTCCACAATTACTTCGTAATTATCCACAACCACAACAATCACCACGATTACTACCACCACTACCACAACAATTTGAATTACTATCACCACAAGAACGAGAACAACAACGAGAACAACAACGACAAGAAACGATGAAACGAATGAAATTCCCACGACGACCAGTCAAAAATAACAGAGGAAGTATATCAAGATCCTGGAATCGCCGGCTCAACTGGAAGTGGTTTAGGAAGTGGCTTTATTACTTGTCCCAATAACGTCCTTGCTGATGTTGATCGACCAGAAATTCTCATTGGAGGAAAACGAGCTGGTAATAATTCCCCAGAAATCATTAATGAAGCAGCTGATATTTGTCAACGATTATTTACAGGTGGTGTTATGGATATTGGTGTTTATCGGTCCCTTATTAATGAAATTAGTGACGATTATCATAATGACTAAGTATGTAATTAGATGCAATTAGTGATAAAATCACTTAATAATAAGATAATCATATATAATACTCATAGATCAACCATGGTCAGGGTCATAAATTCACGATTATCAGTATACAAAACGACCTACGGAGATGGGCTAGGTGATGTTGTTCAAGGTCTATTTAGAAGGATAGCCCCAAAAGCAATACCGATTGCAAAGCAACTAGGAATGAAAGCTATAGATGTTGTTCGTGAAAAAGGTATTGGCACTGTTGGTGATGTTGCTAGCAAAGCATTCTCAGCAATCAAGGATAGACTAGCGCGATTAATACGACGAAAACCTCAACCAGTGAAACTGGCCAGCACTGAAGTGATGCCAGCAAATGTCAGTAAAATGATAAATCAAGCTGCTAATCAAAAACTAGCAGAGTTGGCTACCAACACTAATGTTGGGTTAGAAAAAGAAAAAAATATAACCGCTAGTCTGATAGCAGGAAGCGGTCTTCGTGTTAGACGAAGACGATAATAATAAATATGTTCAAGCGTATATCTGATCCCGCGTTTGACATGGATGCACCAGTACTTAAAGATGAATCGGTACGTAATTATCAATAGTATTCTTATGACGCACGTGTACCTGACGAGCGTGGAAGAATTGAGATACAAGTTCAAGATACAAGCAGATATTTCTTACCCGCTGAAGCATTTATTGAAGTCGAAGGTAGACTTTTAGAAGCAGATAATACAGATTATGGACTTGGTGATCGAGTTGGTTTTGTCAATAATGGTATTATGGCGTTATTTAAAGGTGCAGCATATATCATTGATGGACGAGAGATTGAGATCTGTCATGAAAACGTCGACGTTGCCACGACGATACTTGGTCTTGCAAGATACAGCGATGATTACTCAAGATCAGCTGGTCCATCAATGATGTTTGCGAAGGATACAACTGATCATCCAGAAAATAACAACGTAACACTAAATGCAGCTGGAACTGAAATCGCATCAATGAATGAAAATTTCAACTTAGGATTTAAATCACGTTGAGCAATGCTTGGCGATGATGAAAGATTTTCATGTGCAGTTCTATTATTACATATATTTGGATTTTGTAAAAATGTTAGAAAGTTATTTTTGGAGCCAAACATACAGTTGTACTCGTACGAAAAGGTACCGACGATGATGCAATATGGCGTGATGCTGTCGTTGTTGATGGTAAAGTAATTCTTACAGAACTTTCTCTGTGGATGCCAGTAATGACTCCAACAATACCTGAAGAAGAACCTTTACTCTCTTTTATGAGTCAAGGTGGTAAATCAATGTTATCATGGTTGACAATGACCACAGATGCCGTGCAGAGTAATGTTAATGGTTTATTTACTTGGCATATAGCTTCTCAGCAAGGTGTTTCAGCACCAAGACATATATTTATTGCATTACAAGATGCTGCACTAGTAAACTCACAAGAACATAGTCATATGATTTTTAATAAACTCGGTGTTTCTGAGGTTTCTTTAAGGATAAACGGACATCAAGAACCCTCAGAGGATATTTTGTTGAATTTTGACTTAAATCATGTAGCACGTGCATATCATCGATTAATGACATTCATGGGGCGTGATCAGAATATTGATTCTGGTTTACAAATATCACAGCTAGATTTTACAACATTATATCCGATTTATTACTTTTTGCTGGAACATTTAGATTTAACCAGACAATCTATTGTAGATGTACATTTTCGAGCTCGCGTAAACCGAGGAGTTACTGCTAATTACAGAGCAATTGCTGTCATACTCAGCGATAAATCAATGTTACTTGAAGGTGTTGGTGGACGAATGAGATTTATTGATGCCCCAGTAGAAAACATGTAATTAGATCACTCATAATAATTATAAATGTCATATCTAGTTAATGTCAGTCTGACTCCTGGTCAGATTAAAAAGCTACAATCATCATCAAAAAATAATTGTGCGGTAAAAATATCACTAAAGCGAGAACAAATCGCAGGTGGTCCAAATAAACTATCATTATCAGAACGCCAGCATAGGCATTTCAATGAAGCAAAAAATTAAATAAAGGTATAAAACTTAATCTTTCTGCGAGTGTCATTAAAGACATCGTTAAAACGGGTGGCATATTTCCACTTCTTGCCGCGTTACCAGCAATAATAGCCGCTGCAGCCCCAGCTGTTGCAAAAACAGCTGCATTAGGCGCTGTTGGAACCGCTGCTGGAATGGCGTTAAAGAAAGCAACGGGTCAAGGAATTATGCACGCAGAAAACTTAAAAAAAAAAGATCACGGGCAAAACAAAACGGAATACGTCTAAGAGAACCAAACGTGCCACATCCGGGCCGTCTAAGATTATCAGGCCCAGCATACGGTCGCGGTCTAAGATTGCCAGGGACCCCATATTCATGGTACGGAAAAGGTCTAATTTTGATTTACTTAATGCTGCTAAGCAACTGAATATAAAAAACTTTAGAGGAGTTTTTATGCGTGAGCAATTACCTAACGTTGCAATGTAACATGAAACTGGCATTATTAATCTCGATAAAAACTCTGGTCCAAGCACTCATTGGGTGGCATATGCAATTGATCCACGTGGAATTATTTATTTTGATTCGTATGGACTGGCACCACCAAAAGAATTTTAAAATATGTTAGCACAGAACGAAGTACTGCTGTGCAAAGTAAGAATTCGATGCGTTCTAAGATCTGGTATTCAACATTACCAACACAAAAATTAACGGATCCGCCAATATGTGGTCGAGAAGTACTTGCTGTACTTGATGCTGTATCAAAATCAACAACACCACCTCATAAAGTCGTGCATGAATATACTACGTTGTCACACTTAAACAGATATTAGTAAATATAATGGTAGATATTTATGGAAGATCTTCTCGCAAAGCTCAGCAGCAAGTCGATTTATCTAAATATGCAACTCTTGATCAGCTCAGAAATGAAATCGATGATTTATTAAATATCACAAGTGTGGATCAAAATGAAGTCGTTGTTTTTCAGGATAAACAAGGACGATTAAAGACAAGTAATATACAACTGTTAGATGTTCTTATACGAATTCCCACCGCGGTTATTAATAATATCGTTACTTTTGCTGCTCAAAGTAAAATACAAGATTCCGGTAAGTCAGTTAACGATTTTATCAAGCGAGCTGGTGATTCATTCACCGGTCACATTATCATGAATCGAAATAAAATTATAGACCTTGGAAACCCAGCCGCAGATACAGATGCAGCAACAAAAAAATACGTCGATGATCAAGAATCTAAGTACGTATTAGTCAACGGTGGTATAATGCGTGCATTTCTCAACATGAATAATAATGGTATTAATAATCTTAGAACACCAGAATCAGATTTCGACGCTGCAACGAAGAAATATGTAGACGATAAGGAAATTCCTATGACAACTTCGTTAGCTACAATCAATGATGAAATGACTACACTCAATGCTAATTTTAGTAATCACGTACAAACGTTCCTGAATTTTCGTAGAAACATAAACAGATCTATTAATGATTTTTTTGGAAGTCCACCAAATGTTGACATAAAACTCTCCGACATTAACACGAAACTCAACGACATTGTCAGTGGAATACCTAATATTGTTCAAAAAACTAATCTGATTAAAATTCCACACGGACAAATTAAAAATATCGTCTACACAGTAGCATCAGGATCATCAACATGGACACCGCGTGATAACACTCTCGAACATACCGCAGAAGTAACTGGGTTATACAGGTTATCCGTGTACGGTTTGGAAATTACTGCGGCCACTTCATCATCACCGTATGTACATTATAATCCTCTACTGGTGATGCTAAATAAGAACATCAAAGAAACATTTACTTTAACATCAACGGAAATGCCCCCGAGACGTCACTCGTGGTGTCTGGAATTCGTAGCTGAAACCCTCAATTAATTACTTAATTAAATGACGTTGTCATTGTATAATGAATCAAGTGACGGAGTCACTTATCGACTTTCAACGTCACAGATACAATCAAGTATGTGAGTGTCAAACCAAACTAAAAAATATCATCGACGATTATACAGTAAAAGTAAAAAAATATCGCAGACGTATGGTTGTTATTGATATAATTGTTTACTCAGTTTCTGCTGTTATTGCTGGAACCGGATTATTATTATCAACAATAACAATGACAGCACCTGCAGTTGTAACAATTGTCGTTTCAACTTCAACGATTATCGCAGGCATTCTCAGTATTATCGCTAAGAAGATATCTACATGTACAAATGATAAATTACACGAGTATATAATAAAACTACACACAGTAACAACATCTTATTCTAAACTATCATCGTATCTTTCGGCGTACCTCAGCGATGGTAAAATATCTGATGAGGAGTTCGCAACGATAATGTAAACCTACAATGAAGCATTTAGAATCGCTAGCGATTCTAGTGATAAAGTAACTTGTGATAAAGTGGAAAATTGAATTTCCGAGAGAGAACGCTCTGTGTTCTATTAAAATAATAATTAAATAACGGAGTATTTTAAATAATGTCAACGTTAGAACTATTACAACAGATCGTCACTAATACAACGCCGTCAAAAACTACTATGATATCATTAAGTTCGACCAATCCTGAATTTAGCGTTAACTTTCCAACTGCAATTTCAGCAAGTGAAATAGCATTAGCACAATTACGAGTTTATCATAGCTGGCCAAATATCAGGTCAAAATCGTTTGGTGGACTACCAGCAAACAATTCACTTGTATTTGCAAATAAGAATAAACCTGATGGAACTCCTGATTGGCAAGTTGTTGGAATTTCAACGGGCAGTTATCAAATAGAACAGATTAATGATGAGTTCCAACACAAAATTAAATCTATTACAGGAAAAGAATCCAAAATAGCAATCACTGTTTACGAACCAACATTATCAGCGGCGATTGAAAAAATTCCCCTGATTATGTTGTAGATATTTATCAAAGTTCAATCAGATCTGTGTTAGGATGGCCTGATGTTCCTGACCAAAGGTCAAATGGAATTCCAGAACCAGCGCGGGAAGAATTTAAGACAAGCGAAAAAAGATTCATTAAAGATCCAGAATATCGAAATAAAAATCCATGGTATTATATAGGATTTGAATTTGATCCAAGCAACAATGAACATTACTTTACTGATTTTGACGGTAAATGGATCCCCAGGATAAGTAGATCAGCATTTAATTTCATCGTAGACGCCAGGATGCAGACTACTAGAGAGATTGTTGATGAAAAACTTTTTAAAATATTTTAAGATCTTCTTAAGCCTGAATACGATAAAACATTTAATGATTTAAGAAGTTTATTTATTTCATTATCACAACATTATGACGATGGTGTAAAAAATCAGATAATCGAAACAATAAAACATTTAAATGGGATCTTATTTGATTTATACATCGCCAATCGAAGTCTTATAAACGTTGCGACTAAACTCAATGGAAATACTTACGCATCTCCAAAACTTAAGCAATTATTTCTGGATCATTACAAAATAACAGAAAAAGATTTACAAACATTTATAATACCAGATTTAAATAACGCTGAAATAAAAAAACAACTCAACGATGTCATTGATGAATATTTCCCTAAAGTATTTGCAGCGTGGATAAAAATAGCCCCACCACCGGTTATTCTTAAACATAATAACGATCCATACGGTGGAGGCCGTCATATCTCGCCTGGTATTGTTAATATAACATCAGCGATCGCAGTCAATCTAGTATGTGATGTAATTGATGGCAGCTATCAAGTAGATCTTTCAAAGTCTAGCCAGGCCCAGCAAGGATATATATTATATTCATTCAGTCCTCAAGCGCCACCCGGGTGGTTAATTGTATCTGAACCAATTAACCCCGTTTATCTACGTGTACATAATCAGTTATTATCAAGGATACATTTCAAACTTACAGACCAAATAGGACGTATTTTGGATTTGCAAAATGAGGTTTTAAGTATTAATCTATATGTGAGATCATAGAGCGTTATCGCAAAACAAAAAAAAAAAAATATCCGAATCTAACTCGGATCAGAATAATTTTTTTTTTACTGGGGTAAATCGTAATTATCAGAATAAAATATTATAAATAAACTGTCAATTTTGCCAGGGATTTTGTTTAGCCATTATCACATTAACTCCACCTTCACTTTCATTTTCACAATGCTCTCTTAACTGTCTTATACGAAAGTTCACAATCTTTTTCTGTTCGTATTCATGAGATAATTCTAACTTAATTTTATCAATAGCTTGTGAGAGAGGTACAAACAGCTTTACCTGATTATCTGTAACTGTTGCCAGTGACTGTAACATTGCCTGCTGGATAAACTTCATGAATTTATAATCAGATGGCAAAGTGTATCTGTTCTCCAATTTCCGTTTTTCTAATGATTCAAAATCACACAGAATTTTTTCAGGATTAAGATTATCAAATATATTTATACCGTTATGTTGTAATTTTTTAATCGCAGAAATAATAACATTAATATTTTCGGAATTCATTATATTATAAATGTTTGTTTAATATAAAAATAATATCAGAATAATATTAATAAAATAAAAATAATAGCCCTTAAGGACTGTTTAAAGATGATTATTTACATATGATTATGATTATATACATATGATTATGATTATATACATATAATTATATCTTAATTAAGGATAACCCCATGTGATCTCCTAGGTTGCCAAACAACATCCTAGCAGGATCAGAGGTCACATATAAACTTAATTCTAAGAACTTATCCTAGGACAGCACAGTTACATATAAACTTAATTCTAAGAACTTAACTAACTTATCCTAGGACAGCACAGTTACATATAAACTTATCTTAAAGACAGTACTACGGGCCTTCTCTACGTTCAATACAAATTGCACACTCCTCCAATAATCAACCCAGGGAGTGCAAAATTGCACCCACCAAGTGACATGGTGGGAGAGTGTACAAATTTTCTATTGAAACGCAGAAGGGCTGGCTGACACCTCCACTAAAGAAGAGGATTTTGGCATAATATCGCCTTTCGCCCGACAGTATGTCGGTCACGAGAATCGAACCACGGACCTTGAGTACGAAAATCCAGCGCGTTAGCAATCGGCCACCGGACTTCAATATATACATAATGAAAATATTATTATATAGTTAGCGCGCAAGTATACAGAAAAAATCACAATTATTGTAAAATGTATTGTGGATTTCTTAATAAAATCACAATTATTGTAAAATGTATTGTGGATTTCTTAATAAAATCCCAATTATTGTAAAATGTGAATTTATTTTCAGTTTCCAAATACTTGGAGAAACTACATACACAAAACCCACATTTCTGCCGAGTTATAAGTCTGTATTAATCAAACGTTGCTAAGGATACTAAAATAATCGATAGTTATATGAACACGCATGCCATACTCATTTCTAAAAATAACCTCATGTATACAATTCACTGCTGAGATATATTAGCCAATATAATCTAACACAGACAATATGTGACTCAGGTTATCGGATTAGCTTGTTCTTATTAAATGTGTTTCTGTGTAATAGTAACACAAATTAGCTTCTTGGAAACATTAGTGTCCTATGGGACATTCAAACTGTATAAATCTCTATTGTTGTGTTATACATGTATTTTGAAGACAAATGGATTTTGCTGCTGACTAGGGTACACACAATTACATATCATTTTTATGAACGATATATTTATTTATGGACGAAATAACACATACAATAAGGAAAGATATATCAATACTTACTCAAAACAATGTGGGTTCCATTTTGACCAAAATTCACAATATATTGCTGTCATTAGTACAACAAGTACGACAACTGCAAAATTTACTAAGTTATGCTTCACGGAGTTGTCTCGCTTAATCATCTGATACCATACGCGAATTTGACTTTTCGTCCAAATCTCACTGAAAAAGCAGATTTTGTGATATTTTCTGCCACGCATTTTACTGAAGGTGGTACTATGTTAAAATATTTACCAGCAGAATTAATTGATCTAAATATAATTTCTTGGCCAGTCTCTGTATTTACAGATTTAACAGCCCTTGCATATCGTGCGCAGCCAGAATTTCCGGACTTGCAATTTTGACTTTGTGTAACAATTCGCAAGTTATCAAGCGAGTTATCAAGTTTATCACCACTGATGTGATCGATTACAAGTCCATATTTAATGACCCCATAAAAACATTCGTAGATGAATCTATGTGAGAAATAATTTTTATTTCCACTGGTATTAAATCTAAAATAATCAAATTTATCAACACTACCGGCTGGTTTCTTTAATCTACAGTGCCTAATTACACCATCACGAGATGCTTCATAATTTGAAATGATTGGATGCGTTACAAACTCATTTTGCTCCATTTATATACTAATATTATTTGTTTAAATCAATATTTTGAAAATCTAGCGAGATAATCTTCTTCGGTTTTTATAGGAGATTCACCTGAAGATGTTTTATTTTTTTATCGTAATATCGTTTCCTCTCTCTGTATTTTTTACCACCACATTGCACACACAGTTGAGTTTTTCCTCTGACTCCAACACCACACCGCACACACGGTTTTGGTCCTAAACCGCTATGTCTAACACACTGCATGTGAAAACTGCAGAATTCATTTACGCATGCTTTGTTACAAGGAGAAGTATATCCGATCATAAGCCAATTACATCGATTATTTGTTTGAATCATATACAAGAGATTAAAATTTAATTTAAATGCATATTTGTCTTAATTATAATAATGCAGGAATTTTCCGCAATTGAACCCTCCGCTGTCTCAGCGGGAGCCAGATTTGATCTTGACAGATAGCCGAAATATAAATTTAGTTGTTTTTTGATGCAAGATCTAGCTTTAACGAATAAAGATATAACAAAACGTATCCGTGAAGCCAAAAAGGAATTTCGCGACGATGGTGCGGCTCATGTGTGGTCGACATTCAGAATTGGAAATATTGTTAATGTAATGAATGACAAACGAGGAACAGAGATTATTGACTACCTTGTTCAGAGATATTTTATTTTAATAAAATGTATTGTAAAGACAGACGATGACACTTGGATTATTCGTGACAAACGTAATTCTGTCCACATGCAGTCAGGAAATAATATTGTTCTTAGTAAAAATTCCAGACCAGGAATACTTACTGATATTGACAAACCATATTACGAACTAACTTATCCTGTGACTGCGGTTGTGTACGCAATATATCCGTTAAATAATAAACCTAACGTTGGGGATCTCAAACCTATGAAATTGTCAAGGATAAAATGTGTAGCTGAACGGGTTACAGAACACTTCACAAACGCGATACGCGGAAACGGTTTAACGGATTTACGACGTAAAAAAATAAATATGTGGG
>JAECUM010056301.1:0-17012 GCA_016617855.1 Megalonaias nervosa | reverse complement strand
TTGTTGTTGTTGTTGTTGATTACACTCCCTATAATTAGTTCTAAGCGACCAGAAGGATTGGTCTAGGTCGAACGATTATTTTACAGATATATACACAGAAGATTCCATCCCCTTTATACCCGATACCTGCCCATACAAGTTGTGTTTACCTTTAAATGAATAGATATAATTATGTCACATCACAAACGAACTTACGGAGGAAGACAAATTACGACACAAGATTTACATTGCCTAACCTCATTCAAGTAGACTCTCGCTGAACCACGTGAGTCTAGTTGAATGAGACTACTTACCGGACCCGCTGTGTCCAGAATCTCCATGGTTACGGCCTCATCATCAACCGTAGTATGATGCTTGTAAGTGCATTCTAAAATAATGAGAAATATGTACATGTTGTTATGCATATTTAATTGTCCATGATTATAGATTGTATGGGTCATTTTGCAAACAACGTATGACATAGATAATTTTTGTCTATGATTGTAAATTATATTTTAAGATAATTATTACTTGTAGGTAAACATGTTTACGTGGATTCGAGTTCAGGATATTGGTATCCTCCTAGGAAATTCCTGGTCTACTTGATGTTTGCAATGTTCTTTATTAAGATTGAAGTGAATTACTTTACAACTTAGATTGTTCTGGAAATGAACTATTCTGGATTATATTGTGATAAATCAAGACTGTATTCTAGGGAAATATATTTGTAGAAAGCGATAAATATCAGTCAAAGTCCATTCCAAGAGCAATGTGAAAAATGACAGTTTTGAAAACTGATACCCATTACATGAACGTTAATTCTTCATCTGAAGGTCATTTTGTTTTTGTTGGGTATGCGTTGCATGATCAAAATTACTGAAAATTGATGTCCAAACATAATAATAAATTGAACAATCATTTATCTATAAATCTATTTCCATGCCATTTATTCAACTCTTTCTCTCTGTTCAGGGGGGCCCCCGAGTGGCCTAGTGGTCTAAAGTGCTCTTCATTACGGATCACTGTCATCTCACCTCTGTCTGCATGGGTTCGAGTCTAGGATT
This sequence comes from Megalonaias nervosa, assembly GCA_016617855.1. Classification (NCBI taxonomy): domain Eukaryota; kingdom Metazoa; phylum Mollusca; class Bivalvia; order Unionida; family Unionidae; genus Megalonaias; species Megalonaias nervosa. Next base: position 15,969 of record JAECUM010056301.1, on the reverse strand, counting down.
TGGCGAATGTGGATATGTGAGAAAGCTTGCCAGTAGCTTCTCGTGGGTCGGTGGTTCTTTCCGGGGATTTCCCGGTTTCTTCCTTCACCATTAATACTGGCCGCCATGTATAGCTTATCGTGTGCTGAAGAATGGCGTTAAGCCCCACAACAACAACAACAACAACAACAACAACTCTCTGTCCAGGTACAGAATTAAAAACATGTGGACTGTAATCTGCTATTTAACTTGATAATTGTTTACTATACCTTCGAAGGCAGCCACCAGACGTTCTTGTATATACACTCGGCTTTATCTATGTCTCTACTTAGTGGAAAGCTGGGTGCACCAAAACTGTCCTGTCTAAGGTTACAACATCGACATTTCAAGTTAAATCTCCCGTTCCAAAAATCATTAAATTATCTCATAGCAGTCACTTACTGTATTTCAAGAATAATTTATTTTTTCCATAATCACATATGTGTACATAAATGTGTTGCTCGATTTTTGCATCAATGCCGCGAACTATCTTATCTACCCTAAAAAGTTCATATTTAAAATAAAAATATATGATCCTTAAAAAGGGGTTAATGTCGCAAATTTTTTAGGAGTAGTATCTACGTTACGCACGATCTATATTGCTAAACAAGCTCGAGATGATGAAGAACCTAGCATAGCAAAATTATTGCCTTATCTTGAATAACTTTTTACCGATCGTGCAACCTTGACTGAGTTACAACGCACCGGTACTGAATGCTGATAGGAACGGTACTATACTTTTCATTGACTAGCTGGAGGATATCCGTTTCATAAGAATTGGTAGATGAATGGAATTATTGGCGCTGCTTTGACTCCGTTTCTTTAAGCTATAAAATGTTATCATATACCTGTTGCTTTGTAATTAGTAAAAGGTTTCAATGATAGTGAGTCCAGGCCCTCTTCTGAAGTTGAGAGAGGCCCAGGACATTTTGAGAGTTTGAGGCCCCTAGGCCTTTGTTATTTTAAAATTTGGAAATAAATCGAATGCCAAAACAGGCTCATAGAAATTACTATATAAAGACTTAAAAGACAATTAAGTACACAACGAGAGTATTTAAGAGATCTAGAAATAATTGGTAAAAATCGAGACCCATTAGGGGTTTGAGGCCTGGGGCATATCCCCCGGCACCCACCCCTCTGATTGAGCCTGAGTGTACTGTCCTCTGTCAAATGCGATATTAGCTGTTACCGTTTTGATTGCAAGCGAAAATCACAAATTGGTATTTAACAGTGGTTTATGATATATGCAGTCTAAAAAAAAACAGGTAGAAGAAACTTCATGGAATAAGAATGGTTTCTTAAATAAACTGATACAAACCTAGAGTAGGATCGTACTCCCATATGAAACGTCGTGTCAGAAATCGGACAATCAGTGCTGAAAATAATGTAATAGACATTGTAAGTAGAATTGGGAATGTGTATGTGTGTGTGTGTGTGCGTGCGTGTGTGTGTGTGTGTGTGTGTGTGTGTGTGTGTGTGTGTGTAAAACTTACCGTAGGGTGAAATTATAAGTCGTATGATACAGTAGGATATTCATTTTAACGGCGTTGGAGGGGAGGGGGAATGGTTCAGTTTATATCTAGTATAACTTGTAGATACTCCACCCACCCCGTTTCACCTACCCAGTAAAACACTGCTCCCTGGTGCGGATTAGTTTCCCAACCTCTGAAGACGTCGTTCTCTCCATTTTATGTAAAAATCTTTGACCATCTGTAGTTGTATTTCTTATATCCCTAAAAGTGGTGTTTAAAAAGATTAAAGTTGAGGTATACCTTATATACTCGCTCATAGATTGAGTCCAACATAAAACTGCACAGATCCTCATGCACCGGAAGATTTGGGTTGATGTGGTTGTTAGGGGGATTCAATGGAACATAGACCCTGATCTGTAGGAGCATTATACGACGGTAGATCAGGGTCTACGTTGTTTGCAGATGGACTCGACTATACGCAAATGTATGTACTTTGAAAGTGTTGCTTGAAAAGTTTAGATGTTGTGCTTTCTTGATTAGAACTCCAACGATAAAATGGCGATCTGGATGACATTAATCCACTACAGGAGGAGCAATAGCGCCATCTATTTTCTTAAGATAAGGCGATAAAACCGTAAATTATATTACATACAATTCCTGTTTCAGTAATGACAATGATAACAGAACAAAGCAGCATCTACTACAAACCAGTAGCAATGCATAGATCCGAAATGAGTAGATAAGCCCCGCCCCCTTAGAGACTGTTACTACGTACCCCAAGCTTCCCGTTAAAATGGCTGAATCATCACAGAATACAGGCACAATGTCAGATTCTCTCTCGCGTATTCCCAATAACATTTCACTTAAATACCTTCCTGATCAAGAGAAACTTTCCAGTAGAGATTGTTGCAGAAGGGTTTAAACTACTTTACGCAAGGATATATACACGAGATCAAAGTTCTGGAGTTTGAAAATAAGATTCGCGTAGAAGCGAGATGCTGGCCATCTATGGAGAAGAACCAGCCTCCGAACCGTCTACACATCGAAATTACGGAGAAAAGTGTGAAGATGCATACTGTTCATGTAAAGCGGGGTAAGATTTAACATATTTTGTATTTTTATGAACTATTTTTAATGTTTGAACATGCATTTTAATACCCTGAAGAAGGCAACTGTTACAGCACAAGTCATACAAGGTGATGCAGGCGTTCGGTATCGACTATTTCCAGTAATGTGTGTTATTTATTTACAATTTGATTGCACATGCTTTAAAATGGCTAGTATTCACTTTATTTTAATTTTAGTCTGGGCTAATCCATATACGAATTCACGCAATTTGGGCGGATTTTTTTGTACCCCGCCCCAAGCCCCGTCACAAAAGCTCAGCCCCCTCGTACGACGTCACAAAGCTTTGACACCCCCCAACCAATAACAATTGTCAAAATTAATATTGGTTTGAAATCCCTTTGCATTAGAAAAACAATAGAACACTGCATTCTAAATTATTTCTCTGGTAGATGGCACTGGTGCTGGTTTTGTGACGTCACATTTTTTAAATACCCCAACCCCCATCATCATACTTGTTCGATCCACCTCGGTGTCCGATGTCATATATGGATGGCCTCTGGAAGCTTTTTAATGATATTTAACGTGCAAAGCCTTCATTAGTCGGGATTAAATAGACTTTGCATAAACTATATTACTATTAATTTTTTTAAAAATTAATATTTAATTTCAGAGGAGTAAATTCGCTTACATGACCATGCTGACATACAGTATACTAGAATATTAAGCTCACATACGTCAGGAATCTCAGGCAGCAGCACTAAAGACAAACAAAAAACACAGTATCTGACATGTCTTATTTTATTCAAGTACCTGGGAGGATTTACTTATCGCAGTTATCAAAATTGTAACTTTGACACTTTGTTTGTAAACCAAATTAATAATGTATAAACACTTCCTCTGGCATTTCACAGAGTGCTGTAAGCGGTATGTTTCAGATATATACACTGATAACATTTATTTTACTAATTAATGTGTATGATATGTGAAAAATTTAATTAAGTCCCTACAGGTTTTCAAAGTACATAACTTCACCGCTGTTCCTGACCAGTTGAGACGCACAAACATACCTCAGCAATGGAATGTGCCAAGGGGATCGAAAATAAAACCAATGCCACTTAACCATGTCGTGGATGCTAGACTGACAGAGAGTAGAAACAGGAAACCAGTGGTTTGCCAGACAGATATAAACAAAAAGTATGAATTTAAAATACAAATCATTCACCAACAGAAATACTTGTTTAAAACACTGAGTTAACTATTTATTACTTCCAGATTAAAATAAACACAACAAACACTATAGCTTCAATACTTTGTTTTTATTCATCATACTGATGCAACATACTTGAATTGATACGTAATAGGAATATTCATGTAAATGTACAATACAATGTCATCAAATAGAACAAGTAATAAGGTGTGCATTGAGAATATGTGCAAAAATTATAGATGTCTAAAATAGCCACTGATATAAAGTAAACACAGAAACAACCTTGTTTAACACAATTATTTTATTACATTTCTTTTACATTTAGAGTAACAGTCTGTCTTCCTGGCTAAGGCTTTTTGTATCCCTTTGCCCTGGTCCATATTTCACTGGACACTCCATAGGGGCTAAAAATGCCAATAAAGCAAAAAGATCTTATGTATGTGATTCCTGTATAGTATTTAAACAAATTTTTCAGTGTTTTCTTTATACTTCACAATTGCTACACTCAATGTTTGTTTCTTGGCAATTATTTTTTTCAGATGTTGAATTTCTTTATCTTTTGATGACACTTTAAGCTGAAGCTCTTGTATCTCTCTTGAACTATTTGACCATTTGTGCCTTAGATCCTGATTCTCAGCTGCAACTGCTAACATATCCATTGCTGATATCCCTGAAAAAATAAGAAAAGTATTTCCTTTCTTCGTTTCAGACAAAGTACCTGAGAGAAACCACACAAATAACTCAGGACTGTGGTAATACATCTGTGACAAGAGCTTCTCCAGTGTGTTTACCAAACGAGTTCAAACCACTCAATGAGAACACAAAGTGCATAAATCCATGTGACACTGAGGTACAGACAAGAAATCAGGCCTTATCGGATCACTGGTTTCATGAGAGAAAAAACAGACTTACAGCATCTAAATTTGGAAAAGTAATATCAAGGAGATCTAAACCCAGTGAAAAGTTTATTAACAGTTTATTTTCAAAAAATGATGTGAAAGCCAAAACTCTTGAATATGGTAAATGACACGAGAAAACTGCTAAAGAGAAGTATCTTGAATTGTATCCTTCTTGGCATTTCCATGAGTGTGGCTTTGTGGTTAATAATGACTATTCATTTTTGGGTGCCTCGCCTGATGGGAAACTATGTGACAATGGAGTATGTGGAATTGTGGAAATTAAATGCCCCTTCTCTGTTAGAAAAATGACCATTGAAAATGCATGCAATGATATACCAGATTTCTATTTACAGAAGGATGAACATGTATCATTAAAGAAAAAACATAGCTACTATGCACAGATTCAAGGCCAACTTATGGTTACAGGTTGTGAATTTGTGAATTCATTGTGTACACACAGGAGGATATGTATGTGAAAAGAATTAAACCAGACATTCCATTTATGACTTCAATGTTACAAAAATTAGCTGAATTTTACAGAGATTATGCAATTCCATATCTGCAATCTTCAAAATAAGTGATTAAAATACTTACATGGGTCTTCAGTCTGTGTAGACACCCCTGACTCACAATTCATATCTGGACTGTTGAATCTGTAAGAAATAAATACTTATGCACAATGCTGTTAGTCGACAAGTAGTTTTCATGTTTGTTTATATATATACATGTATATGTGTATATATATATATATATATATATATATATATATATATATATATATATATATATATATATATATATATATATATAAACTGAATGTGAAGTATAAGCCATATAACTGAAACACTTTTCAGACAGTATCAGTTTATTAACTTGCTAGCTTTGCATATTTACTTTAATATTAACGTTTGAATTTATTCTGAAATTAAACTTGTTAAATTTCATATGTAAAAGATGACTCAAGCTAGACATATTCTTTTAGTTACTTGTCCCTTACATAGTTGTGTTTTCTTCCAAATGCAGGCATTTGCGTTTATGTTGATTGGTTTCAATTTGTTGTGAAGAAGCTCTCTTCACTGAAGTTTTCTTGCTGGCATAGTATGTGAGCCATCAGCTTGAATGGGGTCTGGGTAATTCTCAGTTGGTCCATTTCCTCCAAAACAGTGCTGAAAAATATGTATATTTACAAAACAATGCATTAAATGATATAAAAAAGTAAAGTAAATCTGACATTTTATATTAATATCAGCAAAGAAACATTTTATATCTATATTTTAATTTAGATGTATGGACAATGTAGTCAGAAATAAAGAATTCTTATTCTTATTCATGACCTAGTCATAACATAAATATATGCTCCGTTATACATGCACTGATAATAACCCGATGTATTAACCTGTTATTAATTCCTATCAAGGGGGCTGGTATGGAATAAATGTAAGCTTATAATTAAAGCACAAATATTACAAGGTGACCTGGATGCCCGAGTGGTCAAAAGGCTCTAACCTTTACTGGTCACTGTCATCTCACTTACGTCTACGTAGGTTCCAATCTTGGGCTCGGCCAATGGGGGTATGTGAAAAAGCTTTATCGTAGCTTCCCGTGAGTCTGTGGTTTCTCCCGGGTTTTTCGTCCACCAGAAAAACCAGGCCGCCATGTATATTCTATCGTGTACTGAAAAAATGTAGTTAACTCATGATAACAACAACAACAATTACATAAACCAGCCTTACGAAATGTGTATAGATCTTTTCTATTTTAACATTATTTTGTAGAATGCTACTTATACTTATTTACCATAGTGAAATCTGAACTGAATTACCTTTGAGCAAACGGCCTTGTGTTGGTTTATTCTGGCGATATTAAGCTGTTCGTGCGGTCGACCACACGCTTTGTTCCATCGTTTCACCTTTTCCACATCGCGTTTTGGAGTCGGAAAACGTATAAAACGGCCTCCTCCCAACCTTTCCGGATATCTCTCATCTGCATTGCACGTTCCTCATGCACATCGAAGCACCATTTTGTCAATATATCGCAAAATTCACGAAAATCTGTAATGCATCTGTATTTTCACCACACGTTTGTTTGTGGGTAAAACATGGCGGATGTTACCGTAGCACCGGACGCTCTTATCCGATTGGTCAATATTTGTGAATTTGATTGACAAGTCGGATCTATGCATTATACTGAATGAATATTGACATAAATGAACAAATTATTTCGGGGGGAAAAATATGGACTCAAAACAAATAATGAGTGTATTTTTATGTGGTTATCCTTGGTTGAAGCCGCTTGGTTTCAGAGTTCTTAAGCGGCGAATTTCTCCTATATGCGACCACCAAAAATGATCAATTTTAACAAGGCACTCTGAAGCACAATCAACTATTAAATTACATAAATAGATCCTAACAAAAAAGCCTGATTTGCCTTATGTTTATGTATGTATGTGTGTATGTAACAGTATCTTGAGATTCAATGAATTTATTTCAACTTCCAAACACCGTACAAAATCAACGGTAAATCTGCCAGTATACCACAAATATGGCTGCTGATGACGTCATTCGAGAACTATCTATTCATTCCTCGGTCTGCATGTCCTACTTATGAACTTATTTCCGTTTTAATAAATAATCTTTCGATACTCAGAACCAATTAACAATATCGTTAATTAAATAGATGGATACAATTAATATATAAAATAAAATATCAGAACTAAACAATTTTCCGATGACACATCTAGAAACAGAATAGTGTTTATAACTCGTTTAGAACATTTCATTCACATAAAATTGATAACGTCTTATTGACGTCGTGCAGGTCTAGGAAAAAGAGGGCGGATCTGATTTTAAGATTTGAAATTTATTGCTTGTTTGTAGCATATCAACTCGTGTTAAATTGCCGTTGATCTGTTTCTCTGAGAGAAAGCGGTGACACGCTGAGTTTCGAACAGGCTAATCTTGTCCATATGTAATTAGAGTGCTCTGCACGATTTCTCTATGGCAGAAGTTATCATTCATTAAATCGTTCCACCCAATTTTTTAAACAGTGTTTTCTGTCAGAACTAACGTTTCTGTTTGTGAATTGAATTGCCTACTTGCCTTTTAATTTAAAGAAAGCAAAATATTGTAAATGGATTTTCAGAATCGAATTAAATTAATATGTAAGTAAACAAAATATTTTTAATGTTATACGAACAGTTACATTCACCAACATTATAATCGTCTCAAAATGATGGTCAAGAAGATTTCAGAAGTACATCATATGGTTCAATTTTGACATTTCCCAGACCATTATGCAAACAATTTGCTCCTGTTTTTAACCGTGACTGTATAAATAGAATAATTATTTTAGCAAATTGCACACCGGTAATAAAAGTTCATAATGCATATCGAGATTAAAAAAAACCCTCAAACACTTAAGTTTCCACTTCAATTTCAAGAATTAAACAAATGTCTTCTGTTAAGTTAAGAGGTACCAAAATAGGTTTACACTAATGTTTAGATGTTTTATTTTTCATGGAAGTTACAAAATCTATACGAGTATATAACTATTCCCTTCACATGAAGAGATAATTACATTTGCCCATCTTTCCAAAAGTTGTGAAACATTTAAGCGGGAAGTCATCTTAATACAACAGGACGTCGTTACCTGACATGGAAAGACAGCTAAGCTGTGGAGTTTTTCTATCTTCAAAACTGAATAGGAGGGAATGAAAACTGAAGTAGTTACATCAGATGATAATTTGGTATAGTATGTGGAATTAATAAAGTCTCTTATTTCATCCATTTCATTAAGACTACATCAAAAGCATGTGCAACTTTGATTTTTGGAGTTCATGTTTTGCTACTCAAGGTTTGGTTGTAACATTTCTATATAAAACATCGGTTATTTTGTTGGGGGGGGGTGTGTCGGTAAATCTGTTTTCAGTCAATCGTTTTCAGTCGAAGTTCTAATTAAACAAGTGACCAGTCTCAAGTTGGTCTATGAGTTAAATACTATAAAATAACACCTGGATGTTATGCTTGTTTATCGGCAGTAGCGTGATTCACTGAGATGATACCTAGATAGTATTTACCATTGAATAAATCAATTTGTTATAACTTCACCATTTTTCTCAGAAAGAAAACAATGGTTAGTCACTTGAAAAGACAACAGTGGGTAGATATTGGAAAGACTACGATGGGTGGATACATTGGAAAGACATCAATGGGTAGTCACCTTGGAACTACAACAATGGGTAGTCATATTGGAAAGATGACAAGGGGTAACCACAATGGAACGTCGCACAACAGTAAAGAGATTAAAACCCAGTATATTTATCGATCTAACAAAAGACTTTAGAGTAGCACAGTCTTATATGTGTCACTTCGTGCTGTTTGTTTTTTATTTATCCCCATGCGTTAGCGGGGGATACTGTGACACCCTTTGTATGACCGTCCGTTTGTTCATCGCTATGGCCAGTAACACATAGCTCCTCTGGAATTGGGGAGGGGGTGGGTTTTTTTTTGGGGGGGGGCGGATATTCACGAAACGTTGTTGTTGCGTTGCCAGCGGGTAAGCATCTGCGAATGGGGGATATATCATCTTTGGCTTTCATCTTTGGAATCCTTGGGACGTTAAAGGTCAGATGCACACAAAATTCAATTCAATGACATTTTCAATTATGTTTTAACCAAACTTTTTATATGTAGTAAGATGCACGATATATGTGATGGATTTTTATGATGCCCCTCTCCCCCTTGCTTCTCTCTGCCGGTTGGGCTGAGTACAAATGGTTATGGAGGGGGTAGTAGAACATGGGGCGTTGCGATGGTAGGTTATTACATTCGCTCTAGTTTTATTTATATATATTTTGTGTGTGTGTGTGTGTGTTTACTTAGGAATGATTGTTCTCGATTTTAAGTGAATTGATAACCTGGTTTTATCCGTTGTGGACTGCAGTATAACATAAAGAAAATTGTGTTGGCGGACTGGATCTGGCATTGATGAAACTCCCTAACTCTAGACCTGTTCCTAACATCTGATCCATCAGAGTCAATGCCCTAAGGAATTTCCTAAAACAGTAGGCTTGCTTCTACAAAGGCATAATGCGAGTCATATAACAAATGAATAGAAACAAACAGGAATGACCTTTCAGTCTTTGCCTTACTATGTCCATGGTGGAAAAAATCATACTACATGATATTGGCTATCCCAATTCCACCGATACCCTACCGCCGCTCAAAATATATAGGATATTCGTAGTATTTTCGATTCCTTCTTCTTTTCTTCTCTGTGTAACATATATCCAGGCTGCACTAGGTCAAGGGAGACAAATCTGGATTAACAAAATGAGCAGGATGAGTGGATTTTGAACATAAAGCGACTGCAAGTAAATGATCAATACACCATCTGAAATGAATTTCATATACTAACTGAGAATTTTATCCTCGATGACCGAAACATGTAAGTGACGTTTCTCCAGTTTTATATTTACAATAAATAATAATTTCTAACGTATGTGTTACTCAAAAAAATAATACATGATCTTTATAATGTCGGATCATAGCAACTTGCATTTACAATAGTATTTACATACACGCGTATAAAGACACAATGCAGATTTCCATCAGTCAGCTTTTATTGTAAATACTACTACTAGTACTGGTGTTGCAAGTGCAAATGCTGCTGTTTCTCTTACTATTACTAATCCTATACTTTGTAATGAAAACAAATAAATTAATAAATAATAAAATAAATTCCAACAGGGAAAACGTATCGATTGCGTAGATTGTTCGAAATTCTCCGGAAGTAAGGGTCTCTCGAAAGTGAAAATAATTTTCGGGAGATTTTGAGCGACTTTTTTTCTTGGTGAATCTTGACTCTTTTTGTCTTTAGGTCGATGTAGAGGGTTCTGGTTCAGGCTCACTCACGTCATCTTCAAATTCACTCGCATGCACTTGTGCTAAGACTTCACTTAGCGTACGAGGCGACACCGAAAGTCGTCATCGTCTCTTGGTTTCTTCTTCTGGTTTCCTCTTAGCAAGGTGTGTTACTTCTCTATATATTCCTGTCTCTACCTGTGCGATAGTGACTTACTACATTTAAAATCTGCCAAGGTCCAAATGTCTACGTTAAATAGAATATTACGGGCTTTCTTTTAAAAACTTGCACAGAATCCTAACTTTACATGTGTAGCGGGAAAAATTTATATCCTATGTTAGCCATTTTTCAAAACACATGAACTTGCAACTTTACCAGAAATATTAATTTCTTACAAGCCACCAAATTCAAAAGTTTGTAAATCTGCCACTAAACTTGTAGCCCTTATCTTTATCTCAGTCATTGTTTCCTCTTATATCCGAGTGCTTGTTACATCTGACAAGTTCTTCGAACTATGGGAACAATCCTTTACCTATGTGTACCCGTGTGTGTGTGTGTGTGTGTGTGTGATTGTGATTGTGATTGTGTGTGTGTGTGTGTGTGTGTGTGTGTGTGTGTGAATGTATGTGTGCGTGTGTGTTTGTTTGCGTGTGTGTGTCAGAGAGAGAGAGAGAGAGAGAGAGAGAGAATAACTCCAATATAACCAAACAGGAAACAGGTTAATCAGTTTTGATTCGTTCCAAGTAGGAATTGAGTCCGAGAGTCAAGTAACGGTGACTATCGCCAAGCTATCTTTAACCAGCGTCCCAACCCACTCTGCCATGCGTTCGTTGCTCAGAAAGAATGGAATGTACGAATTCAGGTTTAATAGTATGTCAGCACAATAATTATAACAAGGTCGGCGGTCGACTCGAGGTGCACAAGAACTCACTTTGCTCGTACATGTTTGAATAGCAGGGGGAAATCTATAAGCAAGAGATAAAAGTCAATACAACCAAAGACTTTATCCTTGCATGAATGGTGTTGGAATCCCATTGTCTTTGTTTAAGAGGGCAAGGGAATGCAAACCACTAGTACAAATAACATATGTTGACAAAACAATTGATAGCGGCCTTAATACACAACAGTTTCCAATCATTCTGAGCTAAACAAGTTCTTCGTCGGGGAAAGAAACAACTTTCATCCCCAAACAAGTGATAAGCACAAAAGTCAAGATAAATTCTTGACTCCTACGTGTTTGAAAAACGGGGAGGGGGAGATCTTAAACCAGAGATAAAAAAGAAGAAAGAATGAAGAACAATTCAAAAACCGATCTTAAAATGGGTAAACTACATGCCTATTTTGTACCGCTGCCAGTTCAACAAAGTTATATAACAAAACTCAAAGATATTGTCATTTATATCGCACAGAGTACAAAAAATGGTTTGACTCAGTTTCAGGTTGGAGACAAAGGACGGAAATCAGCGAAACATTAGTTCGTGTGTGTAGGCCGGTGTACCAAACTAATGTTTCAAAGAAGTGTGTACAAATATCTGTATTTACACTGTAATAAGAATGGTACATTGAGAAATAAATAAAAGTACTTAAGTTGAAATTCATCATAAAAAGTAACCAATTAGTTAAGGAAGAAGGTAGGTAGGTAGGAAGGTAGATAAATAAAGCACACATACATACATACATACATACATACATACATACATACATACATACATACATACATACATACATACATACATATAGAGTCACCACTTACCTGATTTACCTACTCCCGCATTTCCAAGAACCACAATTTTACTTTCCGCACCCTTCTTACCAGTCGATGACATTATAATTTAATAATTTATCAGCACAATAATTATAACAATGTCGGCGGTCGACTCGAGGTGCGCGAGGTTCATTAAAATAAAAAAAAAATAAAAAAAAGAGCTAAATCTCACTACAGAAATATCAGTAGCTTTCTGGATCACTGACGTCAATAAAAACTAGAGGTTCTGTAGAAATGTTTTATACTTCAGCTTGGTACTTCTTAGCCATTTTACTCTGGTCCTTCATTGTAAAACGAATCACTTGTTCACTGTTATGCAATGCACTGAATACATTTGTCTTAAATTTGATATATTCTCCTTTACTCTTCAGATTCAGCTTTTATCAACGATCACACACTGTTGTAAGTTATAGCAGTTATTGGCTTTTTTCTACGCTGGCATCCACTTCAAAAACTCTTGCCAAAGTTTGCTGTTCCATAGCAAGACGATAAAGATGTAAAAGCTATTAGAAAATCACGAGCATGACGATCAGCTGATTCTAATTCCTTGGGACTTAAGGTAAACCCTGCTGTACACCATTCGTTACAAAGGCTGCTATGCGATGTAATGAAACCAACAGAAGCGAGAGATTGGCCTGGTGTACCATATTTCAACACATGATCTCTATTCATCACTTAGGCGTATGGAAATAAAATGGAGAGGTTTATCTTTTCCCCAGTGTTTAATGCTCCTCGGCTTTCTGGTATTAGTTCTTTACTTGTGTTTTTTTTTTTATTTATTTAAAAAAAAATATCCATTAATGTTTCCAATCCAACTGTGAATCTCGCAAGCAGTGGAGCAACGAATCGCCAAACCTCTCTACGTAACTGTCCAGACGTCTTCCAAAATGGATTAAATGCGGTGAAGAGTCTTTTAGGAAGTTAGAGACATGTGGGATTCAACTATACGTGTGGCTTCATATTTCAGTTCGACAGAATGAATCGAGAACCAGTCTATATGTCTTCACTTCACGAGGAATCAGAGATCGACCGTAAACTCCACGTAAAAGTTGTCAAGATACTAAGATATAATTGTCGACAGATTTTTCAGCTGTGATTATCAAATACACTCATCATTAGCCTCAATCTTGATGAAATTAATCCAACCTGAAATAAGAAGGAACCAACATGTAAATCGGGAAGAAATGTTGTAAATGTTGGCTGCAGCATAATTGGTAACAGAACATACACAACCCTCAAATCTAAGTTATCTTTTCTACCTCACTACGGAAAAATATTTATTAGCTATCGTATAAACTTTACAGACAAAACGGAGTGTTGTAAATTATACATTTTCTTTGGCGTACAACACCCGTTACAAATATACTGACTTGAAAACAGACATGAAAATCTGGGCATCCCTAATCATTCACCCACCTTCCTACTTACACATACCAAATAAACGATAGAGCGGTACAGGCAAATGTGGATACAGACAGACAAACAGACAAAGCAAATGGAAAGCTCTTGTTGGTCAGAAAAGAAGCACCGGCACAAACAGATGCACATGCATGCTGCAAATTCACATCATTCAATAAAACATTTGCTTGATAAAGTTTTTAAACAGGCAACAACAAAACAAGATTCAGATATGGAAGACAGGAGCTGCTCAATGTGATTCACCAACATAATACAGCAGTTTTCCCAAGTTTTTGTTTATAAATCGCAAAAGTTAAAAGGCTGCTGGCGTACCTCTATCATACAGCTCAGGGCCGGCCCTAATGGTGGGGTACGTGTGCCCCCAGACTGAGGGGGCGTCAAAAATCAACCTCGCAACTAACAGTCCTTATTGATTCTTGCCGCCAGAAAATGTTAGGACTTAATGAATATTTTATTTCTCTAGCGAGGTGGCGCCTCATTTATTGCAACTTAAGATCAGCTCAAAATGATGATATGAGTCAGGTGATAAAGTCAGACTTCCATTAAACTCTTATTTTATTGATATCAGAGATGGCTTAATGAATCCCTAAGCAAATCGTAAACTTTGGCAGAGAATTATTCTGCCTTCAGTTGGTAATCTCACGTTCCCTTGACAGAAGAACTCAAGTTAAGTCAGAAGTAGCGGGATGTATGCGAGGTCCTGAAATGCATTCGCAGATAGGAGATACTTGCAGGACTTTGTGCATTGGAAGGATATGTCTATAAGGAGAAAATATCGTTTATTCAACAAACCTTGTGCAGACGACTGGTTTGGTGTGGAGAAGAGCTCTTCACTAAACGTTTATGTCACTTGACAAGCTCTTGAAAAAAGATTGGTTTTGTGCTAAACATTGTTAGAATAGGTGAAAAATAGCGTATGAGAAGCATCATTTTGGACTTTGTAGTAAGTATGTAAGACAGAAAGGTTTAATTTGGAATCGATGAATTAGTTACTTTTTTCAAAAGCTGAGAGGAAATTATCTGAGAAATAAATTTGGAATCTAGGAATGACTTAATTTACTTGAGAAATATTTAATTATATTTCAAACCGAAGTAGCATAGGACAGCGATTGATAGCCGTGCGGGTGTCCATGTTAAAAACGGTTGAAAAATTCGTGGCACAAACGGGAATCTAACATGACGAAAATTTGTCCTTGTGAAATGTGTGCCCCAAAGTGGCCAAAGTTTATGGTGACAAACGGGTATTTGTATAGGCGCCTGCTTAGTTCATAGCTACATTGTAAAAGTGTGGCATGATGCAATAGCCTGCGCTCGAATTGAAATGTCGTATGATGTAACAGGCTTATCATGTCTGTCTGTTTGTATCAGTGTAGCATGATGAGATGATCAGAGTTTACGTTGTTCTTCTGATTATGTCTAACAAATCACATAGACTCAGATATGCCGGAGCATGATGCGACCATAGATCTGGGTCTGCGCAGTTTGCAGTTGTACTCGAATTATAAGCGAGTATATACGGTCACAAGCAGTTCCCAATTTGCGTCATAACTAGAACATTCTTTGACCGCTCCAGTGGCCTAGTTGTTAGAGTGTCCGCCTCGGATGCGGGAGGTCGTGGGTTCGATCCCCGGCCGAGTCATACCAAAGACTTACAAAAATGGTACTAACAGCTGCCTCGCTTGGTGCTCAGCATTAAGAGGTTAGTGTTAGGACTGGTCGACCTGATGTCCACCTGTGACTGGGTGGGACATCATGCTACATATTTGCGGCATGATGCCCCAGTACTAGACATCACTATAAACTGTCACACTGCAGACATCGTAGCGATATGACTGAAAAATTGTTAAAGATACGTTAAAAATCCAAATCAGAGAGAGAGAGAGAGAGAGAAA
This sequence comes from Megalonaias nervosa, assembly GCA_016617855.1. Taxonomy (NCBI): domain Eukaryota; kingdom Metazoa; phylum Mollusca; class Bivalvia; order Unionida; family Unionidae; genus Megalonaias; species Megalonaias nervosa. Next base: position 367 of record JAECUM010056301.1, on the reverse strand, counting down.
GAGAGAGAGAGAGAACATTCTTTCAAATAATAAAGATAAATATCAATGTCAATGTATTTTATATGTATCTAAAATGGAGCAATAGTAGAAATTAGGTGTCTCTCAAAACACGCTGTTTCTTACTGACTGATCTAGATGCATTATATGCTGTAAGCAAGAAGTGGTAGAAAACAGCTGTCCCTGGAAAGACGCAGTTTCATAGAGACTGACCTAGTGAATCAGAGAGGGTTACACTTTTTATGAGGGATTTTTTGGACACTGCCTTCATCCGTACAAAAATCATCATCATCATCATCATCATCATCATTATTATTATCATTATTATTATTATTATTATTATTATTATTATTATTTCATGATGAGAGAT
>JAECUM010056300.1:0-10989 GCA_016617855.1 Megalonaias nervosa | reverse complement strand
CAAATACCTGTTGACCATAATTGGTGCATCCACGAGATTTCTAGATGTAAGTCCTTTGAGAAATATTAAAACTTAAACGATAGTAAAAGCTTTGATAAAGATTATTGACACTTTGTAGCCTTTACAAATCTGTCCAGTCTTATCAAAGGTCAAATTTAATGTCTGGAATTTTCCAGCACGTTATATATGACATCAAGTGGTTTAAATCTTCTGCCTATCACCCTGAAAGTCAAAAGATTTCATCAAGCTTGGATAAATACGATTAGGTCACATTCCTTTGACACAGGACAAGATTGGGATGATGATGTTCGTGAAATGGTGTTTGCTAAATCAGTTCAAGAATCATTAAGTTTTACTTCTTTTGAACTAGTTTTTGGACATACTGTCCGTGGACCATTGACGTTATTAAAAGAGAAATTTCTTCCAAATGAAGATTGCAAGATTAATCTTCTTGACTATGCCTCTGTAGTTTTTATTTTATTACCCTTTAAAGGTTGGTTATTGATGTCTGAGTGATGATCGACCTCGGTGTTATAGCCAGGATCGAGCGAATATTAAAACTATGAAATTGATGCATGTAATGAGTAGAGATCTGAACAGAGATATGGAATAGAACAACACGAGCTCCTGCATATAAAATACAATTTTTTTTCAGTTAGAACAACAAAATAGAGACCAATTCTAAAATACACCTGTACTAGAATATAAATTAATTAAAATTTCTTAAATGCAATTAGCAGATCTGTTTACTTAGGTACGGCAAATTTCGTCACGAATTTAGTGAGCGTTCCGAACATGATTGTCCAGCACGTCTGCGTAACCTGGTCTGGTTGCTGGCCACCCTACAGGTTCAACGTAGCTTGTAGGTTACAGTCCATTTGTACAGCAACACTTTGTTCCCTCTGGTCTTAGCTCTTCGTTCAAGCGTAGATTCTTCAATCCGCCAGGTATTTTTACTATTCAGTTTGGAATCTTTCTCTACGATGTTCCGGTGTTTTGACGCGGAAGCTATCTTCCTTTAAAATAAGATAAATGCATGCTTAAATTTCTATTTAGTCTCTACGTCCTGAGGAGAATACACATCCCTTTCTCGTTCACTTCCGAGATCAGCCATATCGTTTTACAAACAGGCGGTAACTGCTAACTTGGTTTCAGGTCACGACTTTGCATACCATTCCGTAATTTGTTTATATACAACCTTTCCAAAAGAAATTAAATAGCATGGAAACTTAATGTATTTCTATGATGCATTCAGCCACCATTATTAATTGATCGATAGCATAGTTTGTTCTCGCGTATTAAGCCCTGTAGTGTGAATTATCATTCACCAACTTGACTAATGTCGGACTCACGTACAAATACGGTCGACAATAAATAGCCGCATAATTCCCATTGCCGCTCCAATGCTAATTCAACCGATTCAGAGGTTGAGAGAATTCAGATCTTAGTTATTCAAATGAATTAAACAAAATTCACCTCTTGTCATGACTACATCATTTCTTACAAACAATTCATTGCCATAAAAATATCCTACAAGTCTAATAATACTCAGTTCGTAGCATACATTATTCATTTGACATATAAACAAGTCAATTCAAACAATTATCTTCAGACTCATCTCAAAGAAAATAATGTGAGAAATTAAGACAATGTACCTTGCCCTCTTTTTTCCCCTTTAGCAGAATAGTCTTTTTATATTTTGAGTAATTTTCTTTCAAGACTTCTACCACATGTCTCTTTGGACAGATTTTTACGAGATAATGCTTGCTATTCTTCCCGGAGGTAAGACTTCGCCTCTTGCAAAACTTTGATTTTGTAAGGTAAGACATTTTTTAAACACGAAACATAGCCTGGAAATATACCCGTATCTGTTAATTTATCCAGTAGTTTATTTGTTTAACCGCCATTATTAACACACGTCCCTCCAGAGTAGGAGAAGTTTGCATTTTTCTGGCTTTCCTTAATAAACTGATCTCTGCAACGTTTCAACTTATGGCAAATATTTCGGCAAGTACTAACGTTATTTCTACAACATTTCAACCACTGGGCATTTTGATAAATAAAACCAATTACCTCGTCGTGACCAGTTCGCCTAACACAACTATCAAAGGAACGTAATTAAGAATCAATCATGCCAACACCAAACGCATTAGTTAACCCTATTGTTACACATGCCATGGATTTAATTCCGTGCCAAATCATATACATTAATTTATTGTTGCTATGTGTCACAATGATACCTGCACTTTCACAGATATCTTCAAAATTCATACTGCTATAGTCTCTGATTTCAAATATAAATTATCAAAGGCTTGTAAAGTAGCAAGAACTAATCTTCACTCTACTTAGACAAAATTGAATTTAAGGTATAAAAAAAAGCACAAAGGAAATGAATTTCCAGGCTGGTGATAGAGTTCTGGCTCTCTTGCCCTTACTTCAAAATTATTTTCGTCCTAAATTGTATGACCCTTGTATAATTAAAGAGAAAGTAAATGACTTAAATTATATCATAAACACTCCTGGTCCAAGAAAACAGTAACAAGTTTGTCATATAAATATATTAAATCAGTATTTTGGTAGAGATTGCCCGGTTAATCATTCACTCAGTTTAGTTGTACATGTCCTACTAAATTAAGACATAAATGATGGAATACAATCTGACTGTAGTGACTTTGGTTTAGCCCATCTCCGGAATTTAGAAATATTGAACAATCAGGACCAAACACTTTCACATCTAAAGCCTGTTACGACTCTAAATCTTAAAATAAGTAACAGAAAAGAGTGAGAAACAACAAGCTTTGTAAAATCAACAAATAATTTATTCCCCTGGAGTACAAAGTGAAAGTGTAAAAACAACTTACGGTACTGAGAATTAAATCCCAAATAATCCTAGAATTGCTGACACAGGTCATAATGAATAAAGTTCTGAATAAACTTTAGTGGGATTCTAAAATATTTCTAACGCTGGATGTGTTGATGTGCCTGTGATGGCCTGTATCTTGGCGACGTGGCAACAGGTTTGTTGATCGCAATAATACAATCCAAGAATATATCTGTTTCTGAATTTCACAATAAATCTAAGTCTTTAAGTCAACGAATATTATTCTTGAGTACTTTCCAGGGAAGAATAATTTGAATTAAATATTTCACTCAAATTTGTTGGATAAGAAGTCCAAGTTTCATTGGTCTGACAAATGTCAGGAGGTTTTCGATAAATTAGAAGCTATACTTAAGTGTGCACTAGTTTTGTTAGCTCCAGGTCTCAGCTAATCGTCTAAAATATCTATTGATGCAAGTGATGCTGGAGTTGGTAGAATATTCATTCACGACGACAAAAATTGTTAAGATCATCCAGTGCGCTATTTTTCTAAACACCTAAACAAGCACCAGATAAATTATTCCGCAATCGAGAATGAATATTTGGCTTTCGCATTGGCTTTGCAACAATTCCTTCTCTGATTACTGTATTCAGTGATCACCATCCCTTTACTGTCATCAATAAAATGAAAAGCAAAAATCTTGCTAAGGTGGAGTTTCATATTGCAGGAATACAACATTGGCATTAATTACATTAAGGGATAAGATAATCTGATTGCAAATGCACTTTCTCATGTATAGAAGTCCTATATTGCTTTATGTATATTTTGTGTGGTACAATAGACATATTCTGTGTAATTTTAGTTATCATACAATCATGTGAATATCTAATATGTACAACAAAGCTTTACTGTATAGAGCTTTCCTTTTCTTTATGAAGGGAGGAGTTATGTATATTTAATTTGTATTTGTGTTTGGCTTTTGTCCATAAATGAGTACAGAGAGTTTGTGTGGACCTTATTTCTGATTAAGATATCTGAGTTAAGTCATCCTGTTCGTTTTATTGTGTCTTAGGTTTTAATATAAGGTTGCGATTGTGGCAAAGCGAATTATTTATTGCCGTTGTATGTACAGTATATGGAATCATTTGCAGTTGTGTCCAGTTATAATTTGAGATGAAACATTTATTGGAATTATTCATTGGAATTACAACGTGCTCATTGACATTTTGGACCAAAACACTATTTTGGGATTATTGTCAATTCATTCAAAGACGTTCTGGATTATATCATTGTTGTTCATCGAGACTATTGATAATCAACACATTCAACACCTGAAATTAAATCGGAATATTCTTTATTTTTTAACTTGTGATAGAACATTTAAGGTTTATTTGGAATTTAATTCACAATACCGTACGTTTCTTTTAAATTTCGCTTTGTATTCTAGGGAAATAAATTGTCTGTTGAATTTTACAAACCTGCTATCTTTGCTTCTTTCTGTTACTTAGTTTAAGACCATACAGTCGTAGCGCTATATCAATAAGAAGTTCTCCTAAAGAGAGCGTATATCCGTCTTATCTCGCTATAATTCTTTTCGGAGGTGTGTATTCTCAGGTCAATGCGCATTGCCCACACATGAGGGCGTATTTTGTCACCTACCCGAGTTTAGTACTTTCTTCTGTGTTCTCCATCGTGTTTCACGAAGAGCTCAGCTAATCTACTTGTACTTTGTTTCAGTGGAACGGGGTACAAGTAGAATAAAGGTTTCTCTACCGGACTACTCATTAGCTACTCACACGTCACGCTTGGAAACCACATGTAATAGCTTATGAGAACGTACTGCACGATCCAGGTAAAATAAACAAAGGTTTTGCTTCTCATTCCTGCCGCTTATTCAAGGTCATATATATATATATATATATATATATATATATATATATATATATATATATATATATATATAGGGGTGGGGGTGCCTGCGTGAGTGCGTGTGTTGTGTGTGTGTGTGTGTGTGTGTGTGTGTGTGTGTGTGTGTGTGAGAGAGAGAGAGAGAGAGAGAGAGAGAGAGAGAGAGAGAGAGTCTCAGAGAGTCTCATATTCATTACACAAAGTATTTTGTAGTTTTGTCAAGTTCTTGGTCCATTTTCAATTAGGCATTGTTTTCCTTTAACCGCGGGACTTGCTTGTTTGTTAATGATGTGTAGAGTAACTTGCATTCCTACAGATGTGTTAGACCTTGACTTATAAAATTCCTCCTACTGATCGGCAATGCTAGGATTATCAGCTTTACTGAAACAATCAACCAGTACAGTAATGACACCGCAAAGGACTTTTCCCCATTAAAACCAGGCATTCCTTTAATAACAAAATGAAACCCCGCTGAATACAGTAAAACATTCAGTACTTGTACTACCGGCAAAATAAAGATAGACGACCTTGTAAACGCTTGCACTGGCGAGTTTCTCTCTCGCACCCAGAATAATGAAAAAAATTTGAAGAATTCTTCTTTACAAAATATACTTTACCAATTTAACTCTTTTATAAGATGACTAATGTACATTTCTCTCCATCTGTAAACGTTCTACCTTTTGTACCACTATTAGTGGATAAGCAGATGTGAAACAGGCATCTTGTATGAGCTATTAGCCGCCTCCCCCCCCCCAACAATTGAGATAGTCCAAAACTCGTAGGGAAGCTTAAACTGTTGCTTTGCCACCTCCCACCCCCAACCCATCCCCCATGAGGGTCTAGACCCAAACTTTAAGGAGCTCATACTATTGTTTATTGTTATTGGACCAGTCTCGGCTTGCCAAAGTCCCCTAGCACGGGTACTGAACTCAACTTCGCCGGATCTATCTGGTCGTTTGTAACGTATATCTTGTTTGACAAATGATACCCAAGTGCATAGCACTTCGCGCGCGCGCGCGCGCACACACACACACACACACACACACATTATGTCAGCGAAAGCTGGAGAATGTTGCGGCCTACCTTGAAAGTGTCTACGACGAAGAAGCTGGCCGACGTAAAAATCACTGCTTATTCTGATGCATCAGCATTGCCGTACTGTGTGCATTGACGAAATTGATTAGCTGGTTACCAAATCTAATGACTGCCTATAAAGGCACACTCAAGAGTACAGGAGTTATGCGAATATATATCGCTTTATGAGATGGGTAGAGCGCGATCTTCGTGTGATTTTCATGTGGTCTTCGAGGCTGTTGCGAAAGTGCCAACACCAATGGCGTTCCGCGACATCTCAGTGAACAACTGTGACACTGACACCGCCTTCTGTTACAGTGAACTCAACTTGAACAAGGATGCTGTCTTTAAGAACATGGAGATCGAAGATCGATTTGCTAGCGCACATTAAAATGCACCTGTTCTTTGAGAAGGGTAAAGGCTGAAAATTGGCGATGTCGCAGACCCTGTTGACAGGGAGACTTAAGCGGATCGATAACCCAGGCAAACACTTTGACCTCTTCATTCAGAACTGGGCGGGCCCCAGACACGCCGAAGTGATACTTTGTTGATGTCGAGTCAGAATATCCGACAGAGCCGGACAAGAGCACAGCGATTATCCGCTGGCCCCAGAGGCTATGTGAGTTCTAGAGAAGTGACTGGTTTACTATCATCGCGCTTTGGTGAACAAACGCGGGGGTGGGGTTGGGTACGTTCGCTAAATGCAAGAAGCTAGTCCCCAACCTGCGAAATAAGGAACCTATGTACATCAGGCTGGGCATGCGTGTCACTAGCGTCCACCGAGAAAGTGAGTTCGACCAGAGCCACGGCACGAAGTCGTGCATTTCGCTTGAACCCGATCTGAGGATGAGTTCAGAAACAAACTTCAAACAAACTTCTTGAAGTTCGCAGACATTTCAGTCTACGCTAAGACAATGGAGAATCTCCGAAAGCGGATACGGGTGGGCATGGTGCGGTTGGAGGGCGAAGAGCAGAAACTCCGTCTACTGATTACAGGGCTGTCCTTTGAAAGCAGGAGGATCTTGGAGGGAAACCTGATGGCCGTATATTTAAGAAAGGCATGGATCAATTGCAACGGGCCGATTTAATAATAAATTTAAACAAGTTCCACATCATGGTCTTAATTACCGACACATTACGGACAAAGTGTGGATGTCTGCGTGGGTTCGAATCTCGGATTCAGCCAATGTAGGTATGTGAGAAAGCTTGCCAGTAGCTTCTCGTGGGTCGGTTGTTCTTTCCGGGGTTTTTCCGGGTTCTTCTTCCACCATTAATACTGGCCGCCATGTGTAGCCTATCTGGTGCTGAAATAAATGGCGTTAAACCCTACAACAACAACAACAACAACAACAACAAAGTGTGGACCTTCTGTTTATCGACACAAAAAGCTTCCTGCTAAGCCTCTTCTACAAGGACATTGTTGAGGACACAGAAAACTATGAGACAAATTGTGGACCTTCTGTTTATCGACACATAAAGCTTCCTGCTAAGCCTCTTCTACAAGGACATTGTTGAGGACACAGAAAACTATGAGACAAATTGTGGACCTTCTGTTTATCGACACATAAAGCTTCCTGCTAAGCCTCTTCTACAAGGACATTGTTGAGGACACAGTGAACTATGAGACAAAGGAATACTGGGAGGAGCATATGCTTTTACTGGGAAGAGTAAATGTTTTAAAACAAACTGTATGTTGTTGTTCAAATTTTAACACTATGTTTAAATTTTGACTGTGCTTTTATTACTTAGCAGACAGCATAAATTGCACAATATTGAAAAAGGATGCACTGGTAAGCTAACTTACGTGTTTATTCAGTATTGTCTATATTTATAGTAAACAGGATTGCCTCAATCGATCAATAGTTTAATGGAACGCGCGACTGACTGGTCAAAACAATCCATTTGGCTAATGTATAATCAATACGATCCTGCTAGCATGCGTTGTATAATGCAGGGCGTGTGCCACTTTATGTCTAAAAATTACTCAAGACGGAGTCGGTGGGCGGCATGGCTGCATTGTACAACAGCCTGTCTCAGCCGGCCACATGAGCTTCAGCCAGCGAAGCGCTTCACTGACATTCATCCTGGTGGGCTCCCCGGAGTGGTGTGGGGCTGGAGACTGGAGCAAGACGTGGGCTGACTGGCCCAACAACAGCATAAGCTCCTATACGTTCAAGCCTAGCGCCTTGAAGATGGGAGGGGGTGGTGGGATTGGGCCCAAGACAACAGTTTAAGATTCTCAGAATGTTTTTGACACGGGTATGGTAAGGGGGTGGATCTTATCTAAAACTGTTATTATACATCTACTGAATTTTATGTCTACATCTGTAAATGGTGTACCTTTTGTAGATACTTAGTGTATATTCGATTTAAACGTGCGTTTTCCTACTGAAAATCTATAGCCAAATTGATGTTCCAACTACTGTTCAACTTTTTCGTATGAAATTCGGATTTTGTGTTTCCAGTGTTACGTGTTTAGTTCGTAATTGATATGTAATACTGTATTGCTTCATTGTTCCCACTAATGTATGTTTAATGTTAAATTTCCATTCTATGGACATGTATATCAAACTGCAAAATAAGTAAAAGTTATTATGATGCTGTTAAAACGTATAAAAAAAAAATCAGCTTGTGTGTATTCGTCGATCTCAAATAGAATATCTCACATTTTACCCGTGGATCCTAAATATATACATGATAAGATAAAACATGCTCAGTTAGTAAACCAATGTCTTATGCACTAGTGTTTCCTCTGTAATTATTCTCTTAGATGTAAATCCACGCATTTCCCGCAATTATTTGATATGTTCATGAAACGTCCAGATGTGGACTGGCTACTTTTAATAATGGTGTTGAAAACTGCATGGAACTGGATATTATTTATTGTATTATATATTGACAGAATTCGACGTCACCGTAAGCCACATGGCGTCTTTACCTTAAAGACCATAATTTAAGGGGACTGATTGACACACACACACACACACACACACATGCACGCACACACATTTAATCACACACACAGACACAGACACACGCAGACACACATACACTTAATCACACACACATGCACAAACACACACTCACTCAATCACACACACACAGGCACACACACATACACACTCAATCACACGCAGACACACACTGAATCGTATCTATGCTATAATTACAGATAACATACTTTCATGCTGCCTTCAATATTTGATAACAAAAAAGGCTGCGGCACGGCTTGAATACAAACTGATGAAATATTGCTATTTTTCACATCTAGTGAACACCTTAGTTACACGAATAGATCCATCATTACATCATAACTGGAACAGATTTCTCTTTGTTCAATTGCGTATATCGATTCATCATCATGTAATTCCTATCACTCTGGTCACCGAGTTCCTTGCTGAATGTTATCACTCAGGTAATGAATTTTAACTATTTTATCTCCAAATAAGCAACAACCCTTTGCAATCTTCCTGATAAACGTGCATGATTTAATTCATCGGTCTGTGATTCTTTTCAAGCAGGTTTTAAACATTATTGAGGGCCAATGAGTTTGGACTTGCTCGACAAAACATCTAGCATGAGCAATACACCAATTTCACAGCTGTCTGAATTTTGCGGAATATGGGGCATACTCAATTGCGGTTAACCAGCAATGGGTTGAGACGTGACCGACATCCCGAAGAACACAGTCGTACAACCGAAAACTATTTTCGAGACCATTATCATAGAGATAGACGCTCTTGAAACTAAAACGTGAAGTAAAGAAATATCAGAGCCCAAATTATTAGCACACACACACACACACACACACACACACACACACACACACAATTACTGTATTAATTCATAGAACAACTGCCAAGAAGCGAGATATTTTTGATGTGTTAAAGTCAGTTATTTTGGACGAAAAATTAGTCATTACTAATGTGATGAAAATTTTCACTCCATCCAAAGTTAAAATTTCTTGACATATCTGTATATACCGTGGGTCATATCTTATCCAGTTGTTCGCTGTACATAATATTTGGACTCTCTTGTATCTAATGACCTGTCAGCAATCAGCAATAGGAACATATCGTGGCATTTTTTGCAAAATCCACATCGGAAATATTTCACTTGTATAATACAGGGTACAAGACTGAAAAGGTCGTTAAATATCAGTGAATTCAGAAAAGAACCATATTAAAATGCTTTATGATGACAATGAACTCAAAATGGAACCATATCAAAATCCTTAATGATTTCTATAGTAAAATGACAGTGAACTCAAAATAGAACCATGTCAAATTCCTTTATGATACCTATTATAAAATGACAGTGAACTCGAAATAGAACGATATCAAAATCCTTTACGATACCCATGGTAAAATGACAGTGAACTCAGAATAGAACCATAGAAAATGCCTTATGATACCATTATCCAATTATTTGCACAAGTTCAGGAAAAGAATGTTTTCTTCTGAGTTCATGACTGAACAAAATAAATCATGTAATGGCGTATCCCTTTTTAAAAACGTAACTTGGTAAACAAATTAAACAAAAATAGTGTATAAGATACAGGGACTACTGCAGTATTCATGAGATGTTTTATTTTTCAAATGACTATAACGTGTACAAGTTGACTAAGCAGTTTCGAAGAAAAAAGTTTACTTGCATGTCTGAAGTCTGCGTTTTTATAGCTTTTGCTGCATACGTGAAAAAAAGTCAATTTAAAAATTGTACATTTGAATTTTACTTTATACATAAGAAAAAGAAAAATAGAAAACTGTCGAGATTATTATGTACAATCTACATGTGTACTTAAGCATTATAGAGTTCAATGATCATTTTAAAAAAAAAAAACTTAATCAAACGCCGTTCGATCTGAAAAACCACATTTACAAAAATAAATGCACCCTTGCTTGCGTTACGCATTTTGTGAATCAGCCAATTATATTCAAGTTAAACATACTTGTTTTCTAAGTACACAGATCTTTTGCCGAAGATCAATCCACTTGGAATTTGAAATTTAAATGCCTTGAAATTTTCAGTGCTTGATGCTAAAAGCAAAAACAAGATGTTTATGACAGATTTACGATTACATTTGCCTTCATAGTTAAATTTAAGATCTCGTTTCTCCATTGCCTGAAATTATCCATTTTGCAGAGACATTAATTTATCCTTTAATTTTACAATTCATAGATAAATA
>JAECUM010056299.1:0-22067 GCA_016617855.1 Megalonaias nervosa | reverse complement strand
GATCTTAATAGCCCCCAAGTCGGATGTTAATCCATAGAATACCTGCGAGACTAGTTATGGCATTTCATGAGAAATACAACACACGCAGATGAGAAAAAACAGCGGAATTTGTCAAAATAAAATCCTTCCGTGATGTCAATAATATCTACTAAGTTTTATGCAGTCCATCCGTAATTGTGGGGCTGTTTGAGCTAATAATGGTCCATTATAGACTGTTGGAAGTACAACCACTTTTATAAATGTGCATGAGCATGGTCATCTCCAGAAATATCCATGTGGTGACTGGAACTTTTTACCCAATTGCTTAGAAATCGATTAAAAACTGCGAGAATAGTGACGAGCAAATGAGCCATGAATTGACCAATAGACAGACAAACACATTGTTTATTTTATAGTAAGTTAGGTATATTTTAATATGCATAGTTTGCGTTTGTCCATGATGGGAATAGAAATTTTGTCTACCTGATTGTGTCCACTGCCTTCATGTCTATATGACCTGCATCGTGATTGGATGTGGAAAACAATCTGTGTACGAAATTTAATTTTATATCCTTACCATGACTGAGACTTTGCGGAATTTTGCAATAGTTTTATAGACTATTATGTAACTATATAGCTTAGATGACCTTACCTATAAATATGGGAGTTGGTAACTAATTATTCATACCTGCTTCCTATTATTCACTTGGTAATTCATGATACGAATTTGGAGTTACGTTCAGTTATAATTCAAGGAGATTTGTGTGTTTTAAATTATCAGAATAAAGAAGGGCTTATTGACTTTGGTTTAGAACATTACTTTGGAATCATTGTGAACTCTTTCAAAGAAATTTTATTTGTAACATTATGTTATTCAGAAACTACTGGAACAAGATATGCACGACCAATTCAACATCAGGACAGTCATAATTAGCGAATTTCATTCTGATTATTCTATATTCTTGGATATTGTGATTGAACATTTCAAATAAGATGCGTTTCAGCTCACTGAACTACGTCTTTTGAAATTTCAATTTGTATTCTACGGAAATAATTATCTGTTGACTGTTTCACTTGTTAGTATCAATTTGTGCAATCTGTAATTTTATTTAAAGACCTAGAGTCGAAAAAACTCTAGTTGTAGAGCTATGACAAAATATGGAAGCATTATGTTTGACAGTTTAAAACAATATCTCATAAATCAGATAGTTATTTTGTGCTATCATCATTAATGACATGGTTTCAGATTAATTAGGGATTTTTGGATTATGTTGCCCAACTGTTTCTTTGAATAGTATAACGATATTTAAGAAAAAGCACGAGGTACAGTCGATCGATTCAAATTTGATTTAAATAGTTCTTTATGTTATTAAGTTCAGTTCAGTCTCGCAGTTAGCGTTCAAATAAATGTAAATATGTTAATATGCTTTACATAGAAGTGTAGCTATCGAGTAATATAATGCATATACCCACCTTCCTCTTTAATTTACAAAACAAATATTACAATATTACATATTCAGAATATCTCTGAGCGCTGGGCTTCTATGGCATAGAGCTAAATGTACAGATCCACATTATTCACAACATAATTGTGATAATTGTGATCGGGACATATGAAAGCAGGCCTGTCAGAATTCGTGCAAATATCAGAAAAAACAAATAAGAGGTAATGACATAACTGCCTGGCTGAGCATCGTCTAAGTAATCAGATTCTGTTTTAATTTAGCTAATATATTTTACTCCTCAGTACACATTTATAAAAGGTATCGACAAATGTTATCTGCATTTCACGTTCAATCTATTTTTAGAGATATCAATAGAGATAATAAATGAGGGGTATTCAAAATGCCAAACCATGGTCAGTATATATTGGTGGAAGGTAAATTCAAAGGTTCAAATTTGAAATAATTCTCCTTTAGTAGTTTACTAAACCCGAGTTACCAAATTCCGATTCAATAGAGTACAATCATGGGAAAATGGAAGAGAACCAGTCTGGAGATCGACTAGAGGTGACATAGTATCAGATTGCGTCGCCACTTAAAACATTCCATTTGAAACTTAGATCATTCACCTATCCACCCCCACACAAACGCACGTTACACTATAACCAACATAAGGGACAGTTTGAGAAAAGAGTCAATGAACTACATCTTCATCGGTATACTATTGCATCGACAAATCGACTCTTAAAGAAGATCAATGAAGGAAAAAACTTTTATACATTCATCGCCATTGCTCGATTTTGGCATGTTCACTAAATAATATATTTCTGTGATTTTTGTGAACCTGTCTACATTTTAGTTTGATGAATTAAAATGTAAACAAACCATATTTTGGCAAAATCTACCTGCTAAAAGTTTTGATGAATCCCATTTAAATGCGTTTTTCCTCGGGAATCATTTTCCAAGTTGTTCATATGCTATAAAACAATTGGTGGAATCTGCATTCATATAATGGTAACATGCAAAGTTGAAATAGATTCATACAACTTCAACTGTGTGCAATCTATACTGATCGGACGCAAGCACTGCAATATCCTGCTGATTGACAGCTGTTGATCATGTAATGCTCAATTTAAATCGGTCCCAATATGATTCGATCGATTTAATACAACTACGAATACTACTACTACTATTAGTACTACTACCACTAATACTGCTAATATTAGTACTATTACTACTAATAATAATAACTAGTGGTTGTAATAAAATTAATATTAATTTATTTTCGAGGTTATCAACTTTAGTTGCTTTCATGAGTGAAGAAAAGATGACATTTTCCTCAACTCTTAAATTGGTAGATCTCAGAAGAAATCGGCCTGCCTCAGCAAGAATATCTCCCGGTAGCATCCAATAAATCCAAGAAAGTTGGTATCACGTGATAAATACTTAGTTTACAGTCATATTATTATAAGTAACACTAGCAGTAGTCGATGCATCAGCAGTAGTAGATATACCAGTACTAAGTTTAAGTGAGATACATTTCACTGGATTGGGCGTCAGTGTTGCATGTTCCATTTCACTTCCTCCTCTTGCACTCTAGGTGTGATATGAAGCAATATTATCTTATTTAGTGGCTGCAGTAACAAGGACTATAATATATTATACCAATTCTTCGCTAATAATGTTCTTGTTCACTGGCAATTGTCAACACCGTTTGGTCTTTTTTAAGTATATACACACATTCTTAAACAATAATGGGCCAGGAGATCACATTGAGCCTCATTTCCGATAATATCCTGCCGTACCCCAAAATTGCCTCAACTACTTTTAGTGACAGGCAAAGGGAATTCAGAAATTGTTTAACATTTGCTACAGGCCACAGATCTTTCCGTGTTCAGGTCTGACTTGACCACGTGTCTTAAGAATTTGTCACAAGCTCGGGAAATGTCACATTGATTTAAATTAGTTGTCAAATTTGCCTCACTCAGAAATATGATCTTACTAGGAATCTCTATAGAATTACGTTGTCGATGTACGCATCGCAACGATCTATACAGGATTTTATCATGTTCTTTAAGTGCTGGAATGTTGAGGCAAACCTTTTCATACAAAAGTACATCTCAATGAATTGGTAGAGTCTATTTGGAGTGCAAAGGCCCAAATTTCTTTGTGTGCTCTCTATGTATGTGTAATCTGACAAAATCATTTTAACAGGTCAAACCTGGTGACATAAATCGCATCTCCAACTTGATCAATAGAGTCATCACTTCCTGGTATTAGAAATTAGTGTGTTTTGATGACACTGTTCACTTTTATCTAGTCAGTGCACATACGGAAATAATTATCTGGTTTTGCCACAAGAATACACGGCGAACTACAATTATATGTGCTTGGTCAATAAAGTCATTTTCCAACAAATATTCAATTGTCTTTCTCAAACATTCCTGGTTGAGAGGACTGATTCAGGAAGGGTGCTTGTTCACTTTTATCTAGTCAGTGCACATACGGAAATAATTATCTGGTTTTGCCACAAGAATAACGGCGAACTACAATTATATGTGCTTGGTCAATAAAGTCATTTTCCAACAAATATTCAATTGTCTTTCTCAAACATTCCTGGTTGAGAGGACTGATTCAGGAAGGGTGCTGTTTTACAGGCTTAGAATCTAAAACTTCACCGTCGTGGTAGATTTTGTTCGAATTGGATCATCTCGAAACAATTGTTTATATTACCATTTTAGGTGCATTAGATCAGTATAATCCTTTGGTTGTAGATGTGAAAATGTATTGTCAAGATTGAAAAATAACTGAAACAGGTCACTATAATTTGCTTTTACGTAATCATTTAATTCGTTATTGTGTTGGCTAGAAACAACTACAGTAACAGAACATTGTACAGACCTATCTCGATCAACATAATCCTTTAAAATCTTTACATGATTGTTGACGATCGTATTTATATCTCCGTTTACAGGAGTGTTGATAAAAAATTATATGGGACAGCGAATAATTAATATATGGACAATACGGATTAGCAGAAAATGAAACCTTTCTGTTTACTTTGACTGAAATAGTTGAATGTACATATATTGACCCATAAATCACAGACCCGAATGCACTCTTCTGAAGTGTTCCAGTGTTGACCGATATATTGTATCAGTACATATGCATGGAAGAACAACATTGACCCACACGTAAAGTGAAACGAGTTATCCTAGGTTATTGTTCAAGTGAAGTGGTCAATATTTACGTGTTTAAAGGACACCTAACGTTATGTGAAGACAAAAACGTTCTTATCAAAAAACAGCGTTTAAGATTGTCAAATTACCAAATAGACAGTCAACCTTGTAAAAGGTATGTCACCGATTCTGCTGGAAGCGTGGATGACTTTCACATCACAAATCTGTATAATATTGGTACTGTCCTCTAATAAAGAAAAGGAGAAGAGTTGTAAGACGAAAAAAATTAGTGAGACCAGCAGCATCCAAAGAGAAATATGAATTTCGCACATAATTTGTGCGATGACTCTACTCATGCCATGTTCAGTGAAGTCGAGTGGAAATATGCAAATTGTCACCATCTCATCTACACACCCATACACCAATATGTGTACCGCAAGTTCATCGATATTCACAGATCACAGAAGAACATACGTTTCCCCTTACACTGTTCATTGTTGTGACTTTGCCAGTTGATGCCATAGGTTTAAAGTGGAATTATCAAAATCTATTGAATGTCTTACCATCAAATCTGTAGCGAGAGCATAATTTGTCAAAAACAAATTATACATTCCATCCTGAACACATCATAGAGTCTTCGTGCTCTCATTACCGTCCTTTGATCATACTATATTATGATCCTCTTGGGTGTTTTAGTAGACAAGATTAGTGACGTATCTTCGGGTATGTTATACCGCTGTGATACGCATTTTAGCCATTTTCCTGCCCGGCAGATTCTTTGCTACCATATTGTCACTGGTTAATATACAGACATATCAGACAACACAGAATATGTTTGATTCAGTGTTGAGAAGAACCTCGTCTCATTTTATGTGCCTTCATACTAACCAGGAAGTATACTTGGCTAGCTCGTTGTACTAATACATTTACAGTTGGATATTTATACACTACTGGAAACATATTGAGCTCGAAATATCTCTGTTTACGTTGACTCGAAAAGTTGCATGTATATCGATAGATCCATGCATCACAGAACCAAGTGAACTCTTCTGAAGTTTGCTAGTGTTGACCGATACATTGTATCTGTACATATGTATGGAAGACTAACTTTGACACACACGTAATGTCAAAAGTTATCCTAATTTACCATTTTAGTGAAGTGGCCGCTTTTTACGCATATAAAGTACCCCCAACGTGTTTGATTGACAACACAAGGAGTCACATCATGTAAATTGTTGCTTTATTTTAAAATAGGATCAGTTTTGAAGTACCATTCATAAAATATACACGCAGATAATAAATAAAATTCTTTGAAAGTTGCTCAATAGTTCCAAACACCTGAAGAGTTGTGGGTTCAACCTCTGTTTTGAAGATGATTGACATAAGTGAGACCGTCAAAATTGGGAGCCAATGAAGTTTCACCATTACTTTATTATATTGATTCCTGGAACAGGTGGTACAAGCAAATATCAAATTTTCTAATGTCTAATCTAAGGCCAATCCTTCTTATTAGATGGTCCTCAACAGCGTATGCCACAAAGAGTGAAATGCAGCTAACACGCTACGCAAATAATGACAAGGAGAACTGTCCGATGAAATTTTAGATGAAAACAAATACGAAACTTTCTTTTGCTGTAGAAGGACACAATTATTAACAGTATGATTTAAATTACTAAATACGTATTTAAGCAATCAGATACGTATGATGCAGCTAAATATGTAACCTCCCCGGAGAACAAAACCTTTGCAAAACAGAACAGGAATGTTCCTCAATTTACTAAACTTGTTGAATCAAGAATTGACTCGAAAGAGTCATTTGAGATCACTTCAAGGTTCAATGTTGCCTACCCTATGTTAGTACGACGTCAGAGTAATTACCTAGGACAAATTTCAATATGAAGTCCAAGTCCAAGATTTCAAGAATGTCAGACAAGGGAAGAACAGTCAGCATCACCTTACGAGACGATGAGACAATGCATTGTGGATTTGGATTTGGAACCCATCTGCTCAGTATACATTTTCTGCTAGTGACGGCAATATTGACATGAAAGCTTTGTCAGATAAGATGACCTATTCCCTCTTAAGCAGAAGAAAAGGAAGGCAGACATTTACAACATAAGTAAATATAGTATTAAAGAACATATGAAATAACCTAATGACTTATATGGTTAGTTCCATTTATGCTCTTATTGTTCCTCTGGTTGTCGTTCATCTCAATAAAAAATACTACACGCACTCAAGATTATATACACAGCGGATGCCTCACAGACTTGGAATAACGTAGATACCCTACTGACAACAGACTTGGAATAACATAGATACCCTACTGACTACTTCGACGAAATTGTCAAAACTCTTGAACTAACGTCGACGGCATCGATCAATAATAGCAAGTCGGTTTCACAAGTGTCTCCATTAAGCTTCAGATAGTGAAGTTTACAAGAACTCGAATCTGTCACTGATATTTTTTTTTTATGATTGGCTTGGGTAATTCCTTTTACCTCTCAAAGAAATTCAATGATAGTGCGAGCCTAAAAGTCGTCTTCAAACGAAGCGGTCAGGAAATAAAAATGCACACTGATTTTGCATTAAAGATAATTATGAAACTAAACACAGTGTCAAAAGAAGCATTTTCATAAAAAAAACTTGCAAAACGTTATGTGAAAATATTTTACACAATTACTTGCTCTAAACGATATCTACTTTTTATGAGGCCTATTCAAACCTAAATGTAGCGTTGGATATGATCAGGAAGAACCGATGTCTTTAAACGATGCGAATATGATTGATGGATTATTTGGAAATTCAGGGACCAGACACATAGATAATTGCTAAACACAGCAGATTGAATTTTGGACCGACATTTCAAACTGACGAACTGGAAACCATGCATGTTTCGCATCACATGATAGGTGCGTGGACCTGACCCACCAGCCTATGATAATAAAATCCCCTTAAAGACTGTCTCAGAGTTTTATAGTTCGTTTCTATACGCTCTCCCAAAAAAATTAACAACAAATGTAATAGCCAACATAAATTAACACCTTAGATTATTTATATAAACTTTTTGTGAGAACGACGTAATTGAATCCTAAACTTCATCCCAATTAACTGTATTTCTTTCCGCTGTTACCTCACATGAATGTCCGCATCTGTGTTGTGCACATATCTAGTTAGTGATCTGCGATTCAAAGGCGGAGCATAGATAAAGTTACACTTATCTGGTTTTTCAATGGGTAACTTGCCAGCCTACCACTGGCAAGAGACACCGATTGGAACAATAACACTATGATAATATTTCATGTTAAATCCGAGAAGGAATGAAAATGACTTCTTTTCGAAGAAATATGTTTTCGGCATTTACTATCAATACAAGTACAATAATGTAGAAACGTGTATTCCTCAGTTAAGTAAAAGTTTTTCATCGATGCACCACACAGGTTGCATGCTAATAGGGGCAAGTGGACCGTATGCCATAACTAAGCCTTTTCATAGAACACATAACATATAAGATAGGCAAATGGGCTGGTCTTATGATAAGGTATTCTCCTTATTGTCCTGATTATATTACATTATTGTTTAAAGCATATGTGTATTATGTAGCTGAGTAGATTTAAATAATAATTCACTAAAATATTTTCAGTCCTATTAATCTGTTGTTCACCGTGTCAGTTGGTCAGAAAGCAGAATAATCGATCAATGCGAACCATATGGACTAGCAATAATGAAATACCCATATGGCAATTTTCCTTCAATCAACACGCACCATCTCTCTCTCTCTCTCTCTCTCTCTCTCTCTCTCTCTCTCTCTCTCTCTCTCTCTCTCTCTCTCTCTCTCTCTCTCTCTCTCTCTCTCTCTCGCCTGGATTTATGAAATGATAAAGGCTACACTGAGACAGTCCAACCGAAAATGGAAAGAGATATAAAAATATACGACTAAACAAAGTCACTGTCGGTTGGATGTTGGATGGTAGCTCATCTAGGGGATGGAAAACTCTGATCCCAAACCTCCGCTGCCTTGCGGCTACCACTCATGGGAAAGGCTAAGGGAGTAAACCCCAACAGAGAATCCGGAGACGGAGTCCATAAGGCGGTCTGACATTGACTCCAAGGTCATTGCGTCAACACCTGCGACGCCGTTGGTGCCAAGTTGTATCGGCATTCGTCGTTCCCTTGGGAACACCAGCTGCGTGGCGAGGGTTCATCTGCTGCATGGGCAACAGCTGATTCTCCATACTACCCTGCTCAGGCTTCGTAGCTCCACTGGAGAGGACACTCCAGCTTCGACGTAAGGCGCAGGCACAACACGGGAATCAGCAGTTTACCGGTTCTAAGCAATAGCTCGATTGGTGTAGAGCTTGGCGCCAGGGGTTGCTACCGACGGTGGGAGAGACCGTCATGTCTCATTGGACAGCTACCGCTCGCCTTAAGCTGGGCAGCCCCAAGTCAGTAAGGTGCTGTCCCGCCATGGCCTGCCTGCTTCACTGGGTCCTTGGAGCTTAGTGAACTATCACGACAAGCAGGCCACAAACTCCGCACCAGGGAAGACTCAAAGAAGAAAAAAGAAAACTCGAGCTCTTCGTTTTGCAAGCTGGAACGTCAGGACCATGTGTCCTGGACTCATCGATGACCTACAGCAGATCGACGACGCACGGAAGACTACCGTAATTGACAGGGAACTCACCCGACTTAACGTCGACATTGCCTGTCTTCAGGAGACCGGACTGGCAGACAGCGGCACCATCAGGGAAGCCACCTACACCATCTTTTGGCAAGGAAAGTCCTCGGATGAACCTAGGCAGCACGGTCTCGGCTTCGCCGTAAAGAACACGCTCGTCGCCTTCATTGAGCCTGCGTCATCAGGCACTGAGAGGATCCGGCTGTCAACATCCTCAGGCCCAGTCAACATCTGCTCCACCCTAGAGGAGAACGACCTGTTCTACGAGGCTCTGTATCAAGCAATATCCTGTATCCCCAACACTGAAGGCCTCTACCTACAAGGAGACTTTAATACTAGAGTGGGAGCTGACCACGAGGCCTGGCCAACCTGTCTCGGCTCTCATGGAAGGGGCAAGATCAACGAAATATGCTGTTCCTACAGCCTATGTGTGAGCAACTCCTACTTCAAATGCAAGGAAATCCACCAAGTGTCATGGAGACACCCACGTTCCCGCCACTGGCACCAGCTAGACCTCGCAATCACAAGGCGTTTGGAACTGGCCAGTGTCCTCCTCACCCGCAGCTACCACAACGCCGACTGAGACACGGACCACTCCCTCGTGGCCAGCAAGGTGCGAATAATACCCAAGAAGCTGCACCAGCCAAGAAGATGGGTCGTTCACGCATCAACACCTGCTGTGCAAGCAAACCAGGGAAGACACAGTAGGTCATCAGCATGCTGCAGGAGGCTCTCACCAAAGAGACACCTGATGACACCATCGAATCAAGTGGTCCGACCTCCGAGTCGCTGTGTACAATTCAGTCATTACTGCCTACGGGAAAAAGGAGAGCAAAAATACCGACTGGTATGAGGCCACCTGGGAGGCGATGGAGCCCGTGACTGAGGCGAAGAGAAAAGCCCTCCTGGCTTCCAATGCTGCGCCCAGCCCTAGTACACTGCAAGCCCTCGGGACTGCCAGGAACAACGCCCAGCGGTCCGCCCACAGCGGTGTCAACACCTACTGGCTGAACCTCTGCACCAGCATACAGACAGCTGTCGACACTGGGGATGCAAGAGGCATGTACGAAGGTATCAAGAAGGCGACAGGCCCCCCATCCTTCAAGGCCGCCCCCCTCAAGTCCAAGTCGGGCGTAGTCATCACGGACCAAGGGAAACAGCTGCAGCGCTGGGTTGAGCACTATCTTGACCTGTTGCAACCCAATACGTCGTCACCGACACCGCCCTGAACATCATCCCAAACCTGCCAGTTATGGAGGAACTAGACACACCGCCCACCCTGGAAGAGCTCAGAAAAGCCATCGACTGCCTCGCTTGTGAGAAGGCTCCTGGGAGCGACGGCATCTCACCTGAAGTCCTCAAGAGCGGGAATCCATCACTACTCCAGCCCTTGCAGGAACGCCTCTGCCTCTGCTGTGAACAGGGACACATCCCCCAGGGCATGCAAGAAGTCAACATCGTCACTTTGTACAAGAACAAAGGAGACCGTAGCGACTGCGACAACTACCGAGGTATCTCCCTCCTCAGCATAGTCGGAAAGGCTTTTGCTCGTGTCGCCCTGGTGCGCTTGCATACCCTAGCCTTCCGCGTCTACCCAGAATCCAAGTGTAGCTTCCGAGCCGGCCGGTCAACTGCAGACATAATCTTCTCACTACGCTAGCTGCAGGAGAAGTGTCGTGAGCAGCAGATGACCCTCTACATCGCCTTCATAGACTTGACAAATGCGTTTGACCTGGTCAGCCGGAGCGGTCTCTTCAGGCTCCTGGAGAAGATCGACTGTCCCCCCACCCACCCACCCCACGATTGCTCGCTGTCGTCACATCGTTCCACGAGAACATGCACAGCACAGTGTGCTTCAACAGCTCAAAATCAGAGGCCTTCCCAGTCAGCAGTGGACTGAAGCAGGGCTGCGTACTCTCGCCGACGCTCTTTGCCATCTTCTTCTTCATGCTCCTCAAGTACGCCTTCAAGGACTGCAGCGAGGGAGTGTACATCCACACCAGGGCTAACGGCAAGCTGTTCAACATCGCTTGCCTCCGTGCAAAGACTAAAGTCACAGAGGTTAACATCCGTGAATTGCTCTTCGCCGACGATGCAGCCTTGACATCACATACGGAAGATGGACTTCAGCAGCTGGTATGTCGCCTGTCCCACGCCTGCAAGGAGTTTCGACTGACCATCAGTTTGAAGAAGACGAACGTCATGGCGCTGGATGCAAACTCCCCTCCCACCATCGCCATCGATAGGTACAACCTTGTAGTTGTTGAGAACTACACATGCCTCGGGTCCACCATCACCGGAAGCTACAATATCGTCTCCCGAAGACTGACGGATGCCGACAACGACTGTCGGTAGTAATATTAATTAAAGCAGAATAATGACTTAGAAAAACCGTTAACTCAGCTAAATATTTTAATTACTTCTCATTACTTCGACAGTTCGCTTAGGTTTTAGAAATACTGATTACCATACATTAGCAGGTGCGTGAATGGTTAACTGTTCGTTCTTCAAGAAGCTAACCGTGTATTTAGTGCTCTATTTTATTTCTCTGCAACACATAGCGAAAACGCAAAAAGAATTTACAGCATTGTGAATAAAATGGCAAATAATCATAATAATTATATCATAGGTTCAATGGTATGAAGCCTTCAGAATAACATCCACTATCCATTGTGTTTGTGTGTCAGTAGTCTTGCATGGCTGGAACTGCTATAAGTCTTGATTTGTCGCAACGATATAATCCATAATGTCCATGACTAAATTCACATTAATAAGAATATAGTTTCAATCCAGTCAAATGAGTATTACAGTAATTCGAATGAATGATTTAAATAATTACTCTCAAATTATATCTAAAACACAACTCAAAGTGATTCTACTCGACTGGTATTCAAAAAGGAATGAACACTCTATTTACAAGTTCAACGGTATTTAATGACATTAATGTACCTTGTTTAATTGTAAGTTGCAAACAAAGGTCTCATCTGTTTCTTACATTCCAGAAACTAATTCGTAAATAATCAGAGCACCATCTACATTTTAAGTGAAAAATCAAGAACGTAAGTTTCAAATCCAAGTACATTTCTTGTTTACAAATGATGATCTTAAAGTATAATCTATTATCATGTACAAAAGTTAGGTATACAGTATGTTCTTTGCTAATAACTGTTACAATATACAATAATGGACACAAGTGATGCAAACAATATAAAGATACATGACGATAAATAATGTAGAAATGCTTTGTTTCTAATTAACTTGAAGGTTTTGTACATGCACGGCGTAGGTACTAGATACTTTACACAGACGTAGACCGCAGTTTACATCTAAGAATTACAAAACGTTTAGTTTTGAACACGCGTTAGGAACAAAGAAAAAATAATTATAAAGCCTTCCACATGATTTTATGTATCGATTTAGTTGTAAAATAACTGGCAGTATTCTACCATTTTTCTACAAATAACAAAGACTTATATACTCATTCTCTATATTTTATGTGACCAATCTAAATTATTGCGTACTTTCTTTCACTGTCTTGTAGTTTCAAAAATCCACATCGCATTATCAGGATTCAATTACCTTCCAACATATGATTATATCATGTACACCTAACGCCATGATATAATTTAGTTACATCGATTTGTCAGTAAACAGTGCAGGCTGTCATACGTTAAAGATTCCAGAGCGCGCGCACACACATAATATTTGTGGTTAAGTACATTCTAAATGACTTTTGTTTCAGTACCACTTAGGCATGCAATAACTAATTAATTAATTAAGTGTGCACAAATATTAATCCGCAACCGATAGATGGTAGATTGCACTGAGTCCCATTATAAATCATCCGAGACTGCCATATTTCTGGTTTATTTCCGGATTCTTCTTTATTTATAGTTTTATGTCTTCAAAATTCATTTAAAACATAGGTTTGTTGTGAAACTACGTTCATATTTTTATTGTTGTAAACGTTATGACTCCACTATGACAAACGTAATCGTTCCTACAACTTGAAACCCATTAGTCATCTATTCACTATGGTTATTAATTCTATATTTGGATAATATTGTTTCCAGATCATCATAATGAACCTGCTTTTAGCGGATATATTGTTCATCTTGCAAGTAAATATGTAATGACATAAAAGCGTGTGACAGTTAAAAATACACGTTTGACAACTTAATGTTGAAACGTATGCATTTATGAAACAAAATAGATTTTCATTGTCTCTTCACGGCAATTTCTGGCAAAACAGGCATTTGCCGGTATCAAGGAACGCTTTATATCTCTTCACAATTACTTAATGATAATTACAATTGCACCTTTGAGAACTGTTTGTTAGCACGTATGCATTTATGAAATACATTGGGTAGATCGAGTCTCTAGACTCCAATTTCTGGCAATCTTGCATCTGTCAGTACAAAGGAATAAGCCATATCTGTTCAAAGGTACCTAATGACAATTCCACATGCACTTTTGAGATCTTTATGTTGACACTGGTGGAGCCAAGAACACATTGAGTAGATCGTGTCTCTTGAAGAAAATTGCTGCCAATCATGAATCTATCAGTACAAAGAAACCCTTTATATCTCTTCATAACTACCTGATAACACTTAAACATGCACTTTTGAGAACTTCTTGAAGACACTTATGCATTTATCAAAAATATTCGATGATTCGTGTCTCTTCACGACATATTCTAGCAGTCATATATTACTCAGTAGAAGAAAATCCTTTTAATCGTTTCACCTCTACTCAATGACAGTTATAAATGCACTTTCGAGGATGTTTTATTGACTGACATACATTTATAAACTTCATTAAATGGTCTGTGTCTCTTCACAACAATTTATGTCAATCACATATTTGTCATAAGAAAGGAACAATTTAAATCTAATGACAAATACTTAATGGCAGTTAAACATTCACATTTTGTTGACACTTATGCATTTATGAAGCAGATGGGATCGATCTTGTCTCTTGATGCCAATTTCTGGTAATAATGCATTTGTTAGTAGAAAGCAGCTTAATGACAGTTTAATATACACCTTTGAGAACGTTTCGTTGAAACGTATGAATTTGAAAAACTCGTTGGAAGGATCGTGCATCTTGATGCTAATTTCTGGCAATCATGCATTTGTCAGTAGGAATGATCCCTCTATATCTAGGGACAACTACTTAATGGCAGTAAAAACTTCACTTTTGTGAACGTTATGATGACACTTAATCATTTACAAACACATTATGTAGTTCTTGTCCAATGACGCCAATATGTGGCAACCATCCATTTACCAAAAGAAAGGAACCCTTGTTATCTCTTCACAACTACTTAATAACACGTAAACATGCACTCTTGAGAACTTCTTGTAGACACTTATGCATTTATCAAACACATTCAATGGTTCGTGTCTCTTCACATTTTCTGGCAGTCATATATTACTGGGTAGAAAGAACTCCTTTCAATCGTTTTACAACTACCCAATGACACTTATACATGCACTTTCGAGAACGTTTTACTGACTGTCGTGCCTTTATAAACTTCATTAGACAGTCTGTGTTTCTTCACGCCAATTTATGTCAATCATATATTTGTCAGTAGAAAGGAACAATTTATATCTCTTGCCAACTACTTAATGGCAGTTAAACATTCACATTTTGATGACACTTATGCATTATGAAGTAGATTGGATCGATCTTGTCTCTTGACGCCAATTTCTGGCAATTGAGCATTTGTTAGTAGAAAGAAACAATTTCATCTCTTCACAACTGCTCAATATGAGCAAAAGATACATTTTCCAGAAAGTTTTATTGACAGTGATGCATTTTGAATTTCACTGCATGGTTTGAGTCTCCTGACGCCAATTATGACAATCATACATTTGTCAGTATAAAGAAACCCTTAATTTCTCTTCAAAACAACTTAATGACAGTTAAATATGCACTTTTGAGAACGTTTTTGACAAATATGCATTTATCAAACTCATTCGATTGCTCATGTCTTTTGACGCCACTTTCTGTCAATCATGCATTGGTCAGTAAAAGGGAGCCCTTTGTTTCTCTTCGAAACAACTTAATGACAGTTCAAAATGCACTTTTGAGAACGTTTCGTTGAAACTTATGAATTTGAAAAACTCGTTGGAATTATCGTGCCTCTTGATGCTTTCTGGCAATCATGCATTTTTCAGTAGGAATGAACCCTTAATATCTAGGGACAACTACTTAGTGACAGTTAAAGATTCACTTTTGAGAACGTTAAGTTGACACTTAATTATTTACGAAACACATTATATAGTTCTTGTCTCTTGACGGCAATATCTGGCAACTATCCATTTGCCAGTAGAAAGGAACACTTTTGAGAACTTATTCTTCACAAGTATGCATTTATTAAACACAATGGATAGTTGTTGTCTCTTCAGGCCAACGTAGGGCAATGATACCATTTATCGGTAGAATGGAACCGTTTATATCTCTTCATAACGAATTATTGACAGTTAAACATGCACTTTTCACAACGTTTTGTTGCCATTTATTCACTCATGGAACTCACTGGATGGCTCGAGTTACTTGTCAGACATTTGTGAGTACCACCAAATATTTAATGACAGCCACACATGCATATAGAAGTACGTTTTCTTGAAATTTATGAATTATGAAAATCATTCTATTATTTGTTTCCCTAGACGCCAATGATGGCAATGATTCATTTGCTGGTATAAAAGAAAACATTATTTCTCTCCACAACTACTTAATGACAGATAAAGATGCACTTCTCGGAACGTTTTGTTTCACCTAATGAATTAATGAAACTCATAGGATTCATCGTGTGTCTTGACGCCAATTGCTAACTATCATGCATTTTTAAGTGGAAAGGAAAACTTAATATCTTTTCCCAACTACTTAAAGACCGTTAAAAATGCACTTTTCAGCATTTCATGTTGACACTTTGCATTTATGAACCTGGATGCATTGATTTTGTCTCTTGACGTCAATTTCTGGCAATCATGCGTTTGTTAGCTGAAAGGAACCCCTTATTTCTCTTCTCAACCTGTCAATGACAGTTACACGTGCACATCTCTGAATGTCTTTGTGATACTTTTGCATTGAATACACACCTAGTATGTTTCCTTTCTCTTGACGCCAATTTCTAGTAATAATGATTTTTTTTAGTGGAGACGAATCGCTGACATCACTTAACGACTACTGAATGATAGATAAACATCCAATTTTCAGAATCTTCTGTTGACACTTATGCATATATCAAACACTTGATACGAGTCTCTTGAAGTCAATTCCTGACAATCATGCATTTGTCAGTAGAAAGGAACCCATTATATCACTTCAAAACTACATAATGACTGTTGAAAAAGCACATTTGAGAACGTTTTCTTGAAACTCATTCGATACTTCCTGTTTCTTTACTCCAATTTCTGGGAACTATGCATTTGTTACTAGAAAGAAACAATTTATTTCTCTTCACAACTGCTTACTGACACTTTATTGTGCACTTTATAGAACTTCTTGCTGACACCTTTGCACTTTAGAAACACTTGTATGAATCATTTCTCTTGATGACACTTTTTGGCAGTCATGCATTTTTCATTAGAAAGATGCCTATTCTACTATTTAATGACAGTTACACATAGACGTTTGAAAACGTTTTGTTGACACTAATGCATTTCTGAAACTCATTCGATGGTTCGTGTCTCTCGACGCCAATATATTGCCAATATTTGGCAATCTTGCATTTCCCAGTAGAAAGGAAACCTGGATTCAATTTACAACGACTACATGACAGAGAATCAATCACTTTTGAGAACGTTTCGATGAAACTTATGCATTTATGAAACTCATTGGGTGGTTTGTGTCTACTGACGCCAATTTTTTACAATCGGTGATGCATTTGTCACCAGAGAGCAACAAATTATTTCTCTTCAAAACCATTTAAAGGAGAATTTTATTTCTCTTGGCAGTAATTAATGATGAATTTATGAAACACTTTGACACATATGCAGAAATAAAACTCACTGGAGAGTTCGTGTCTCTTGACGAAAATTTCTGTCAATCGTACATTTGTCAGTAGAAAGGATCCATTTATTTTCCATCAAAGCTGCTTAATGACTGTTGAAGATGCCCTTTTGAGAACTTCTTGTCGGCGGTTTATGCATCTATGAAACACTTTATACGCTTAGTGCCTCTTGATCCCAATTTCTGGCAATCAT
This sequence comes from Megalonaias nervosa, assembly GCA_016617855.1. NCBI lineage: Eukaryota > Metazoa > Mollusca > Bivalvia > Unionida > Unionidae > Megalonaias > Megalonaias nervosa. The sequence continues at coordinate 4,573 of JAECUM010056299.1, read as the reverse complement.
CCATTTGTCAGTAGAGATGAACCATTTATATCTCTTCACCAATCAATAATGTCAGTTAAACATTAACTTTGAGAACTTTTTTGGCACTTATGCATTTATGAAACTCATTGGAAGGTTTGAGTCTCTTAATGCCAATTTTGGATCATCATGTAATTTTTAGGTGGAAAGAAAACCTTTATTCTCTTGACAACTGCAAACGACAGATTAACATCCACTATGATAACGATTCTTTGAAACATATGCATTTTTGAATTTCATTCAATACGTCGTGTATCTTGACCGAATTTTCAGGCAATCATGTAATTGTCAGGAGAAAAGAACATTTTATTTCTCTTCACAACTATTTCACGACAGTTAAAAGTGCACTTTTGTGAACGTCTTGGTAACACTTTTGCATTTATGAAACACTTTGTATGATACTTGTCCCTTTATTTCTCTTTAAAACGACTTAATGGTTGTCAGAAATATGCTCTTGAGATCATTGTATGTTTGTATGAAACCATTTGTATGGTTATTGTCTCTTGACATCAATTCCTGGAAATCATGCATTTCGCAGTAGAGACGAACCGTTTATATATCGTCTTAAAGACAGTTAAATATAATTTGTTTTGAATGTTTTCTGAAAACGTACTCATTTATGAAACGCATTGGATATGTAGAGTCTCTTGTCGTAAATTTCTGGCAATGATGCATTTGTCAGTAGACAGGAACCCGTTGTATCACTAAACAACTACTTAATAACAGTTACACATGCACATTTGAGAACGTTTTCTTGACACTTATGCATTTAGGAAACACCTTGGATGGTACGTGTCTCTTGACGACAATATCTGACAATGATGCATTTGTTCGTAAGGGGGAACTCTTTGTGTCACTTCGCTAATAATTAATGAGATTTAAACATGAACGTTTGAGAAAGTTTTCTTGACGTATGTATGAAACTCATTGGTATGTCAGAGTCTCTTGAAGCCTATTTCTGGAAACCATGCATTTCTCTGTAGAAAGGAACCATGTATTTCCCTTCACACAATACTTAATTACAGATAAAGATCCACCTTTGCGAACGTTTTGAATTTATGAAACTCATTGAATGGATGAGGTCTCTTCACGCCCATCACTGGCAATCATGCATATGTCAGTAGAATGGAAGCATTTATATCTCTTCACTACAACTTAATGACAGGTAAACATGCACAATTCAGAACGATTTGTTGAAACGGATGAATTTATGAAACCCATTTAATGTTTTTTGTCTCTTCACGCTAATTTCTGGCTATCATGCATTTTCATTAGAAAGGAACCCTTTACAGAACTTTACAACTACTTAACCACAGTTACACATGCAGAGTTCAAAACATTTTCTTGAAACGTATGCATTTATGAAACTCATTATATATATTTGCAGGTCAACTTCAGGCAATGATGTATTTGTCAATAGAACGAACGCTTTATTTCTCTAAAAACAAATTAATAACAGATAACCTTGGATGTTTCAGACCGTTCTTTTGGAACCTATCAATTTGTGAAACTGATTGGAAGGAAAGTGTTTCATGACGCTAGTATCTGGTAATCATGCGTTCGGCTGTATAATGTAACCCATTATATCTCTTTTCAGTTACATAATGTTAAAATGCACTTTCGAATCAGTTGACACCATTGCATTTATGAAACTCATTGGATGGATCGTGTCTCTTTCTGCCAATTTCTGAAAGTCATGCATTTGTCAGTAGAAAGGAATCCTTTATGTCTCTTCACAAGGAATTGATGATTGATAAACACGGTTTCCAGAACGTTTTGTTGAACCTTATGAATTTGTTGTACGGATCGAGTCTGCTGACATCTTTGTTTGTCAATCATTCATTTGCCATTAGACAGGATCTCCTTCTTTCTCTTCTAAACTAATCAATGCCAGATAAAAGTGCTCCTTTTATTACATTTTGCTGGCGTGTATGCATTGATTAAATATATTATGTGGTTCGTGTCTCATTACGCCAATATCTGGCAATCACGCATTTGTCAGTAAAGGGAAAAGATTTTAATCTCCTCACAAATAATTAACCATTCATTATCTACAACATTTTGTTCACACTTATGCATTTAGAAACTCATTATATGGTTGGAGTCTCTTCAGGTCAATTTCTGGCAATCATCCATTTGTCAGCACAAAAGAAACATTTTATTTCCCTAAATAACTAGTTATGAGACCTAAAAGTTCATTTTTGAGAACTCGTTGTTAACCCTTTTGCATGTATGAAAGATTGTGAATGTTAAGTGTCTATTGACCCCAATTTACTGAAATCATGCATTTGTCCGCAGCGATTAAACCTTTCTATTTTTTCATAACAGTTAAACATGAACTTTTGAGAACGTTTAATAGAAACGTATCACTTTTGAAACTCATTTCACGGAATGTGTCTCTTATCGCCACTTTCTGGCAATCATTCATTTGTCTGGAGTAAGTAACCTTTTAAATCACTTTAATACTACTCAATGCTTGTAAAACACATCTGAGAACGTTTTGATAATAGTTATTCATTTATGAACCTCATTCAATGCAAGGTGTCTCTTCACTCCAATTTTTGGCACTCATGCTTGTGTCGGTAAAATTAACACTTTATACCTCTTTGCAACTAATTACTGACACTTAAACGTGACGGTTTGAGAACGTTTTGTTAACACTAATGCATTTGAGAAACTCATTAAATGGTTCAAGCCTCAATCAAACAATTTCTGTCTATCACGCAATTTTCTGTAGACAGGAACACTTTGTGTGTCTTCACAACTTCTTAATAACAGTAAAAATACAGCTTTTCCGAACATTTAGTTGACAATTCTGCATCGATAAAAGTTATTGGATAGTTCGCATCTCTTGCGGCCAATTACGCATTTGTCAGCAGAATGGAACCCTTTATTTCACTTCACACCTACTTACAGACACACACGAATGCACTTTTGAGAACGTTTTGTTGAAACGTATACATTTATTAACCTCATTGGATGGTTCGAGTCTCATGATGTCATTTGCTGGAAATTATGGCTTTCTCAGTAGAAAGAAACCCTTTATATCTCCTCACAACTAATTGATGACAGTTAATCACGCAATTTCAAACCGTTTTGTTGACACTTATGCATTTATGAAACTCACTGGACTGATCGAGTCTCTTCACGCAGTTCTGAAACTCTTTGTGTTATTCGTGTCTCTTGACGACAATTTCTGGTAATCATGGAGTTGTCAATAGAGCGAAACCCTTTAAATCTCTTCCAAACTAATTAATGACGTTTAAACATGCACTTTTGAAAACGTTTTGATGACACTTATGCGTTTATGAAAATCATTGGCTGTTTTGAGTCTCTTAAAGCCAATTTCAAGCAATGGTACATTCGTCAGTTTAAAGGAACCATTTATTTCCCTTCACAACTACTTAATGACAGTTAAAAATATACTTCTGAGAACTTCTTGTTAACCCTTTTGCATTTATGAAGCAATTGGTATGCTTCGTGTCTCTTGATGCCAATTTCTGGCAATCCTACATTTGTCCGTAGACAGGAACCCTTTATATCTCTTCAAACTATTTAACGAAAGTTAAACATGCACTTTTAAGAAACGTTTTGTTGAAACGTATGAAATTATGAAACATACTGGATGGACCGTATCTCTTGACTCCATTTTCTGGCAATAATGCATTTGGCCGTATAAAGTAACATTTTATTAGTCTTCTCATCTACTTAAGGACAGTTTAAAATGCACGTTTTGGATATTCTCGTTGATGCTTTTGAGTTTATGAAACACTTTATATGGTTTCTGTCTCTTGACCCCAATTTCTGGCACTCATATGTCAGTAGAGAGGAACATCTTACTTCTCTTCACAACTATTTATTGACATTTAAAATGCAATTTTGAGGACGTTTATGACGCTTAATCATTTATAAAACACATTGTATCATTCGTGTCTTTGACGCCAGTTAAGGGCGATCATTCATTTGTCATTAGATAGAAAAACTTTATCTCATTTCACAACTAATTAATGTCAGATAAACATCCACTTGTGAGAACGTTTTGTTGAGGCTTATGTATTTATGTATCTCCTCAAATGGTTCCAGTCTCTCAATTTCTGGCAATCATGGATTTGTCAGTAGAATGGAACGAATTATATCTCTTCACTTCTACTTCATCACAGATTAACGTGCACGTTTGAGAACGCTTTGCTGAAACGTTTGAATTGATGAAACACCTTCTATGATTCGTAATGTTTGGTAATCATGGAGTTTTAGTAGAGAGGAACTGTTGATATCTCATCACAACGTATTGATGAAAGAGGAAAATTAACTTTTGAGAACGTTTTCATGGTCAAGCGTACTGTCGTCAATTTCTGGCAATCATTCATTTGTCAGCAGAAAGGAATCAATTATATCCCATCACAAATACTTAATGACATTTACACATGCACATTTCAGAATGTTTTGTTGAAACGTGCGCATCTATGGAATTCATTCGATTTTCGTGTCTCTTGCAGACAATTTATTATAATCATGTCTTTGTAAGTAGAGAGAAACCATTTATATCTCTTAAGAA
>JAECUM010056298.1:0-18280 GCA_016617855.1 Megalonaias nervosa | reverse complement strand
ATGTTAACCATCTGGCCAATTGTCCTTCCACTAATTTAAAGTTCAAAAGGCATCTCAAACTACCATGGTCAGTTCTCACTGTGAACTTACGACCATACAAATAATTGTGAAAATGTTTAATGGCACTTACAATGGCCAGTAACTCTCTGCGAGTAACACAATATTGTCTCTCGGGTTTTTAAAAGAATTTGCTAAAGTAACAGATAACTTTCCCCTTCCATCCTGGACTTGTGATAGGACAGCACCTTGTCCAATATTTGAAGCATCACAATCAAGGATGAATGGGTCATTTTCAGTGGGGAATGCAAGTATCGGAACTTTTGTTAAAGCTTGTTTCAAAATATCAAATGACCTTTGACATTCTGTAGTCCATTTGAGCTTTACATTCTTTTCTGCCATTTGATGGAGAGGTTTCGGAATATCCGCAAATCTGTGAACATATGATCTATAGTAAGAACACAGGGAAACAAAGCTTTTGATTTGTTTGGCATTTCTTGGCACAGACCATTTATTAATGCTTTTTATCCTTTCAGGCAAAGTCCCAACACCTGATTCAATTATCAAGTGACCTAAGAAAGAAACTTGTTTCGGAAAAAGACAACACTTCTTGGGATTATGTTTCAAATTAACGTGTCGCAACCTCTCATAAATAATGGTATGATTTTTAAGTTGACCCTCAAATGTTTTCAAATGACTAATCAGATCATCTAAATACAGGATCAAAATTTTCCATATTAGACCAGAAAATACAACTTGTGTCAACTGGTGAATGTGGCGGGTGCATTACAAAGAACAAATGCCATTCTTTTCCACATTCACTATTCACCACCAGGTATTGAAAAAGCAGTTTTTGGTCTGTCTTCTTCCTTAATTTCACATTGCCAATAACCTGATTTCATGTCAAGGCAAGACCACCATTTTGAACCAGAAAGTGCATCAAGACTATCATTAATGCGTAGTAAATGTTGTGAATCCTTTATTGTCACATCATTCAAGCATCTAAAATCACAACAAAATTTAACAGATCCATCTGCTTATTTACCATTACAAAAACAAGGACTTTGGGGACATTTTTCAATTATGTCAGCTTCTGCCATTTTCTTAATTTCTTCTTCGGTAATCATTCTTTTTGCTAGTGGAATTCTGTATGAATAAAGTCCAATTGGTTGAGCATCATTTACGTTAATTGTGTGTTGGGTTAGTGTAGTGTGACTTATGTCATTACAATTTCTAAGGAAAACATCCTGATTTTTATTCAGAAATTTTCTTAATTCATTTATTTGTTGTTCACTTAGATTCTTTGAGGACCTTTCAAACATATCTGTTAGGTGTTTGGGCATAATTACGTCCATTTTACCATCAGTTTCTGAGGTACTTGATTCAAACGTTGTACAATCATTTATTGATGCAGGGAGATATTCAGCTACTTCTGTATTTCTAAATATTTTGCTTGGTTCAGTTCCAAAATTTACTATTCTAATGGGTAATGTATTTCTACTAGGATCAACTAGGACCTTGGCTACCAACAATCCCGTCCTTTTAGTAAATTTCACTGCAGGTTCAATCAATCCATAGGAGCCTTCTCCCACAGTTCCTAATGGTTTACTGTTTACTATAATTTCAGAACGTGGAGGAACCTCAACAGCTTCAGTAACTGCTACCCGGCAATAAGCAAGTCCCTTTACATTGATAAAGAAACAATTAGCTTTTTCTCCATTTACATTTAAACATCCCTTGCTTATCATCAAGTCACATCTGCTTGTCCTCATGAGGTCCATTTCCAGGATCCCTTCTTGTTGAATTTCTGCAATAAGCATCTCAGTTTTAAATACTTTATTCCCAAGTTTTATATCTACATTTGCTTTACCAAAAACTGGTACAGTCTCTCCAGTTACTGTCAGCAATCTGATATTTACTGGATTGATTTTTGGTGGATTTGACCATTGTTCTACAACACTCTTTCTTAAAATAGACACACTTGCTACTGTGTCACAAAGTAATTTCATTTCATTATGGTTTACTGTGCCCAATACAAAGTACCCATGATCCTTTCCCAGGCTGTTAAGCTTAATTATTGGGGACCTGTTATGAGAGCAGGACGAGTTTTGGTCCTTACGCTCGCCCCATTCCAGTTTTCCTGGTATTGCCTTTGACCTTGATATTTGTTTTCTCTCCAGCCACCCTGAAATCTTCTTGAATTGTCATAATTTGATCTATAATTTGAATTATGTCAGGAGTTATCTCCCTATTTAGGTTTGATATTATTTTACTGATTGTTAAAACCATCAGATCTTTCAGCTGACTGATTTGCATAATTGCAATCATTGATCTGACATCTTGGACAATGGAAATTGTGATTTATTGCTATGCTGGTTCAATTTTACTTGTTGAACAAGTTCACCTATTGTGGCAGTAAGCTTTTGGAAGTTTTGTTTGAGTTCATCACTCCCAACATTCTCGTGAATAGAACCAATCGTTCTATTTCTTTGTTTATCAGTTATAGTGTGCGCTTCCAGTTTTACAGCCAATGTTTCAACTTCTGACATGGTCTTTGGCCCATGTTCCCTAAGTCTCAGTCATAACTTTGATAGCTTCAGTGAACTGTTCTGTCGCTAAAATTTCTACCACATCAGTGCTTGCAGAAGGATAGGCTAATCTTGTAAGTTTTCTGATATTCTGAGCTAGTTCAGGAAGTGTCTCCCCTTTTCTCGGTATCGCGATTTCAACTTTGAGCGAAAGATGTCTGCTCTGTGTATAGAACCAAATCTATTGATGAGAGCTCTAACTAGAGTATCATAGTTTGTTCTCTGTTCATTCTCCAATTCAATGAGCAAGGAACGAGCTACCCCAGACAAACTGCTAGCTAAGTACAAAGCTTTTTCATGATTATTCCATCCATTGATTTTTGCCACAATAAAAGGCTAGAACGACAGAGGAGATAACAGAGAAGAACAAAGAAATGTGTGCTGTTCATGATGTAAATAAATACAGAAAAAATTATGTTATACTTTTTATTTTGTTCTCTTATTTCCTTTTTCTATTACTCATAATATCACAATTACATTGACATACACAATAATAATTTTACTTCATTACCATACATTCACTATACAACATAAGCAAACAAGATTATTTTTAATACACAATTTTTCATGTATATTTTAAGAAACAATGATTTTAGCATGAGTGTTTTATAAACTAATTTTGATAAAAGGAAGATTATGTTTTTATAACATCAAAGAATGATCCCATTAGTGGAGACTTGTACTAATCCTATTTATAGAAACTCCCTATAAAATAAAGCCTTAAAATGAAAATCTGAGCAATTCAGAAATTTATACAAACCTGAAATTTGTATAAATCCAAAATCTGGGAAAATCCGAATTTTGGACAAATCCGAAATTTGGATAACTTAAAATCTGGACCAATCCAAAATTTGTATATCTCAAAATCTGGGCAAATCCGAATTTTGGCATTGTAATAACATAACACTTTCAGAGATGGTTTTTACCTGAATAAAATTAATCATGACTGATAAAAATTTGGATTTAGAATTTTGAAATTATGGTATGGAAACCTGGTCCCTGGACAGATGTCAAAGGAAAAGGGAGTACGGACCTACGTTCAAGCCTGCAAGGGCAAGGACATGGAAACTGTCCCCTAGGGTTTAGGGAAAAATCAGCCTAAGACATAGTCTAGGGCCTTCTGACCTGATTGACATGGGAGTTTAACTTGGAAGTGGAAACAGACAAACTTTTCCCTGATCGGGTGGGGAAGGAGTACATTCCTAATCCAACTTCAGAGAGCATGTTTTTAGAGTAGAGTACAATACTGAGGATGGGATTTGAACCTATTACTCATGCATAGGGGAGTTTAACTTGGAGACAGAAACTGAACCACTTTGTCCCTTCGGGTGGAGGAGTATGATCCTAACCCAACTTCATGGTGTGTAAGTGTTTGAGGGCAAGTACAATACTGAAGATTGGATTTGAACCCTTGGTCTCCGGGGAAGAATCCTTATCCCACATTTTGGAAACACCCTAGGGTTGAGATAGGTCTTAGGGAAGACGCTTTGTCCCGTATCTTGGAAATACCCTAACTTTTGTGGTAAGGGGGAAGCAGCTTTGGGTTAGAGAACTCCTAATTGGCGCCTTAGGAGGAGGTATAGCCTAGAGTGTGGTTCCAACCGAACTGGCAAAGAGTTACAACCAAGAGACACTTTGTTCCATAAGTGATAGTACTACATGTCCAAACCTAAACAGGCAGGGAACAAATCAAAACAAAATACCTCGACAGAACAAATCAAAGAGCAACCCTGACTAAATCTTTTATTACTCTAATACTTTTAAACACAAATACTTTAAAAACTCATATGGGAGGACAGGGGGAACCCACACTGAAACAAATACCGTCCGGAACACGGGGTGTCTTCTCATTATTTCAAACCAGCTTGTGCTGGGGAGAATATGAGAAGTCAACAAGTGGTCCGAAAGGAGACAGACGGTTCTGACTTCAATGCTGTCAGTCTCACGTCTGCAACGACGGGGGCCTTATTTATACTCTCTGTACCCTCGGAGAACCTCGGATGTTTACAGAAACATAAACAACGGGGACACTCGAGGTTCTCCGATTCGAGTTAGAAACGGGAACGCTACCACCTCGCGCTCAGCAACATAGAATGCTGGGAACAATGGCGCCATTACAAACATAGCGGAGTACGTTCCGGGAGGCAATATTTGATTAAAATACACCGTAAACAAATAAGGCTACATAAAATATCGTCATCTAGTAATACATAAGCATCTAACAGTTACTCGAAACATAGTGACGAGTTGAAATAATCATCACAATGGATTAAATGAATGTCGGTCGGTCTCATTCAAAGCCGCCATTTGCTTTCAACGAGGGACCGTCTCAAGGCAACGTAATCAATGGAAACAAGGTACATGTTCCCAACATATTAAGTAATTGTACTAAACATATAGATAAGATAAAATTGTGAGACTGGCATAGCATTACCCCGCAACCATTAGGAATTGGTCCCCAACTGGTGACAAATGGATAGTATATTATATGTAAATTTAAGAAAATAACTTTAATTTTACAGTGCAGATGCAGTCTTGCACCTTTGTTTACATAACGTCTATCACACGTGTGTTTACAAATAAGATACAGACTGAATAATTGTATTATTAATATTTCAGTGAAGAAAAACTAACAATACATATAACTGTTGTACTTCATCTGAAAATTCATCCTTTAACAATTAAGAAAATTACACAGAGAATTTCTATTAATAGATACTTTTCCTATCTGCTGTAGTGGTTCTACCGTGACTGACCAAGGTCAGCCACAGTGGGATTCGAACCCACCCGATCCTCCTCAGAAGAGCACTACCATCACATTTATTCACCATTCTATAATATTAATAATTCATAGCTAGAAGGGCAACTAACAAATGAATTCAGAATTTTATTTGTGTTATTGTCATGAAAACTCTTAACACACAAATATATTGACATTGTAATCCAGCATAAAATTAATTCATATTGTTAAATTCATCTTATTTTTAAAGAAAAAAAAATTAATGTTTAAAATTTTACATACATATAAACAGTAAAAGTTGTATGCTTCAAATACCTATTGATGCACATCATATTACAATATATATGTAGTTATATATTGAATATAAAATATATATAACATACCTATATCTTATCTCAAATGAAATATATATAACCATTAAGATTATATCAAGAAAAACCATGAAATAACCATGTTTCCGCTGGAAATCAACAAGCTGTAATATTCTTGTACATTAAACAGGTAGGCATTCCTAATATAATTCACAGTAAAATTCATTTCTAAAATATTGGAGTTACATCTAGATTGTGTATTTAGTTTTCTACATGTTCTGATGATTTCCTTTTATATATGCATCTGTATGATATTCAGTAGACATCTTTAGGTTCAATATTCCGTGTGATATTTGGGTCCGGTGGTCCGCATAATTGATTTACAGTTTCCCAACACAAATCCAACCGTTCACAAATTTCAAACGATTGTTCAGATCAACACAGTCTTGCCAAACCTCAACTTACATTATATTGATTTCAGTCAAATTTCTATCTATTACATGTCCTTCAGAAATTATTGTTTTTAAACTTTACCACACTCAAGTAATAAATTGAGCCTTTTCCAGAGTAGTGATGACAGGCCTTTCAGATTGTAATATTCAGCCTCATGTAAAATTTCAGTTTCGCCTGTTTCTAGGTATTAAGGCCTCTGGCATAAAGCCGTTGTACCGGAGGTAATGTAAACTAAATCTCATATCACTTGGGTCTCTGTCAAACAAATAACATTGTTATTTGAACAACAGTGTCCACTAGACTATATTGCCCTTGCAAAGAGTGACTCAGAGTCTATAAACAAAGTAATTCGTCTGGTTTCCATTTACAACCCCCAACATTTAGCATAATCTTACTATTTTGCAGTTGTTGTAGTTCCTTTGATCTACTTTGCATCTCCATACCTACACTTCTTCCGCCATTATTACTCGCTTTCTTTCTATTCACAGTCTGTTTCAATATTGTACTGTCTCTCTTCTTATTTAAATCCCTCTTTACTTCCAGTCCTTCATCTCTAACTCTCCTCTTTTCAACCTCATTCACATTTTTATCTTTCAAAACACTTATGCCATTTTCACCTTTCTGATTAATTATTACCTGATCTCTTTCTTTTCTACTTCCCATTTTCTCTTTTTCATGATTTTCATCCTCATTAGCATCAGACATTTCATTCTTTCTTTAATTTTCTTTCTCCGCACTTGTCATTTCTTCCTCTAGTACAAATTCCTTATCATCCTCCATTCCCAATAAACTCTCTGTATCCTCAACTCCAAGGGGTTCTTTGAGTATTGGTGGGGTTGGTGGAGTCATAACTCTTTTGGGTACTCTCCTTTCAGGTGTTTTCGAAGAGGAATTGGACTGGCAACGGCTTGAAGAACTTCCAGATGAACTGGAGCTTCCTGTGGAGGAACAAAGTTGGACCTGGAACTAATAGGAGTTAAGAAAGCAGGTGATTTTGTTCGACTTCTTGATTTCTCCAGGTTGGATGGTATAGAAGATTGTGTCTTGGTGGTGGTGTAGGTTGGTGGTAATATGCATTGCCTCTTGCTGGGAGTTGAAGAGAAGTTTTGTTTTCTTTTTGAAGGACTGGGAACCACTTTAGGTATATCATTTACATTTTTCACATTTTTATTAAACACCGTAGTGATAAAGTCACTTACCTCTTTCATTGCATCTTGGCCTCGTTTTCCAGATAGTTGAGCAAATCTCTCATAATCTTCTTTCTTCGCTTTACATGTGTGAGGGTTATTATTTCTAATGAATAACTTTCTGCAGAGTTTGCACTTGAAACTTATTCCTGAATACTGCTCAATGAAGTGATTGAGACACTTGACTCTTGTAAAAAAAAACAACTCTGATATCCTCACAAATCCCACATGTCCAGTCACCACTCTGCAATTCATAAACGTGAGACCAACTTGGTTAAGTATTTGATAAATATAAATAAATATAAACATATACTTCAATAACCTGATACAATTTTACAAGACTTATATACATTTGTTTTTTAATTTCATTCGTAATGACCCAATCTTGCAACTATTAAATTTACATTCATTCAACTCAAAAACAATTCTTATTCAGTAAATTTCACTTAGCAACCAAATCAGTAATTTTCTTATACTAAGAGAAGCAGAATTAACTATGTGTGTAAAATCTGAAAATTTGTACATTATCATTTTAAGCAATTGTACTTGTGAGACTGGCATAACATATATATATATATATATATATATATATATATATATATATATATATATATATATATATATATATATATATATATATATATCTCTGAGAGAGAGAGAGAGAGAGAGAGAGAGAGAGAGAAGCTGCATCTACGTTCCCTGCACTTTTGTCAAGAAGCTATTAGGCAAATTTTAAATTACATATTTGACTTCACACAAGATAACTTGAATATGGATGTTTACCATGGCTAGATAACCTGCTATCTCCAATTTGAAATACGTGTAGAGCTATATCAACTTGGATGTTGAGGATCACAGTGGGAAAAGGCCAAACCTAATATTATTTATCAATCCTTGACGTTTGCATTATATATATTTAAAAAAACGCAGATGACATGACATAATAAACGAAATCCAAAATGGAAAATATTGGCACATAGTGATTATAAAGCAATACATTTTCCCCCAAGTGGACCTCCGGTTCTTTCGTAGGCATACCCAATGGTAAAATGGAATCAGGAAGTAGATGTGTGACCTGCAAAGTCCTGCGTTATTTTTAATTTCAACACGAACATTGTCTCAAATCCCACGTAGAGTTTAGTCACACAAAGGCCTTATGTACACATCAGAAAAGGTAAGCAAACTGTATTAATCATGAACGTTTCTCAAACTTCCAATTTGTAAATATGCATTTATTTCTGTAACTGTTCCATACTTGTTTAAAATACATCCAAACTCTAAGACGCAGACACCTATTGCAGGTACAACGATATGTCCTGTAAGTCAATTAGTTGCTATATATTAATTTCATATCTTCATTAGTTATTCGACACAGAAAGTTTGCTGGTGTTTGATTATGATAGCTTGCTTAATAAAGTATAATCGAATGAATGATATACTTTTCTAACAGAAGCAACATTTGTGTCATATTTACCTCCATGATCGTGCCTACATGGCCACTGAAAATAGTATGTCTTATTGACCACTGAAGAAGCCAGAATAAAGTATATTAAAACAAAGTATACTTACGACTGGGAAGCAATAGAGAATAAAAGGGTATAAAGATATTAAAATAAAATCCACAATACATCAAATAATGACGTGATATGGAATTCGCTTTATGGGCAAGTACTTGTTTTCGGACAGTATGTTAGTTCTAGAGATTCTCGCTTGGTAATTTAGGGAATCTCTTTCTCTCTCGTATTGTGAAAAACCCGGTTCATCATCAATCATAGTATTGTTGTCCTCTGAAAAGTAAAATGTGCTTGCCTTATAAACGGAAACAGATTTTCTTGCCTTGTATAAGCAAATGAATATTGTAACCTGATTTTTTCATCTCCACGTTATTTACCTAAATAATAAAGACTATATAGCTCTGATCTAATGAAGTGTTTGTTCAATGTACTTGCTGTAGTGAGGTATCTTTGTTGACTTTGTAAATAGTTCCCAAAGCTAGCCTGTTAAGTGATAGAGATCACATTAGGTCAGTGTTTGTCTAATGCCGCCGTACAATGGAGAAACGATCTGATAAGGACAGAGGCTGGCTGGTGCGTGTTCTTTAGGGAATGATAAGGTTTTAGGCTTAAGAAGTAAGGTTAATGACCTTGTGATCTTGGAAAAGATTGTAACATGCCACTGTCAGGAAAAGTTATAGGGAGGATAGAAAAATCTGAGAAAGTCTAGACTTTAGGTCAGTACAAGAGTCCATAGTAAGATCTAGATCGGGTTGCATCCTACATTACTTTGTAAGTAAGAATGATGGACTATCAATAATATATTGTAACACTCAAGAGGTATAGCTATCGAGCTAATTAAACAATGTATGCCTGAGGCTGGCATGGAATCGATTTTTCCATTATTTCAAAGAACCTCAAGACAACAGTCAACTAAAGGGTTCTTAAAACGCGCAACTGCCACAAACAATTTGCCAGTAATCACACTCACTAGACCCTAACTTCACACATGGCTGGTTGTACTTGCTTCACATTATTCTGACCCACTAGTAACCCTTTCCAAGCCGTTGGTCGGTATTTCACTTCACTCATCGATAACGCGACTCAGATACCTAATACACAGAATTATTTCTATCTCAAATTACTAAACATGTATATGCAAAAGTATCCTAAGAATTCCTTATGTTTAGAAATTACAGTCGGTTGAGTTTTCGAAACTAATCCATGCTACCATGAAGCCTTCTATATAGTTTACGTCTGCTTGCATTTAATAATTGCTTAATTACTCAGTTTTGAGATATGTCTTCCCAAAACTAACTTCTATATCAAACTGATAATCACTAATATCTAAGAAGGCTACAAACAGTCGTAAATAAAATATCGCATCATCTAGGTTTATTAACAGTATGTATAGTTATGGCACTAGAAATACATTTTAATCTTTTGTCTATCGCCCATTCTTCCTCTCTCGCCTTTTCTCTCTCCATATCGTATTCACTTCCTCGTTCTCACGCTCGAATTTCGATTTCAAGTATCCTTGAGTAATCTATGAAAGACTATAAATTTTGTTTTTACAACCTAAGACTTTGACCTTTGTAATCCATTTGAGACTTGGAGAGTTTCAACCGGGCCACTGATACTTTATCAAGATATAACAGACAATAAATCATTGATGAACTAATTCTTTCAAATAAAATAAGCAAGAATGCTCATCGTGCACAATCTAAAGTATAGACCTTTCTATTTTTGTTTCCATCGGCGCGGCCATATTCGTATCTCGTGACCGTCCGTCATTAAGGTACTGATTCACCTCTGTGGTTTGCCTGAAAGACGATTATTTCCTACGTGTTGACTCTGAATAACAGCGATTATCTCAAGCAGTCATATCAACAGGAAAGCTTATGTTTGTAAATAAGTGATGTCTGACAGTAAAACGGATAAAAATAATTCCAAATTACAAACGATTAGCATGATCAGAAAGTTAATAAAATATAATCCCTGGGCAATGCCGATTAAGTCTTCTTCCCAGTTATTCCCATTTTAGTGGACCAGACCGAGTCCGGTTTTTTCTGGCTTATCATATAGTTTAAACATTTACACTTTGCATTTTAGGGATTTAAATTATTTTTTGACTTTTTAAAGCTTGTTCCGTCTGACACTTTTCTATGCGAATTTCTCCAAAATATTTCAGAAAACTTTAGAAATTTAATTTCAGCCTGTTTCGGAATTTTCTAATTCACAGGTATTACTTCACATTTTAGAAATCAATAATAAAACCAACAACCTTTTATAATGTCATCTGAAGTGAGGAACTTTTATTTCAAATCCTACCCAGGAACAGTTAGACTCCTTGAAAAAGGATGAATTGTTTCAGCTTGCAAGACAATATGATCTTTCTGAGGCAAGGGCTTCTTTAACGAAGCAAACAATACAAAAATTTGGTCCAGTTTGTGGTGGAAATAAATGTTTTGGATGTGCTTTGGATTCGATTAGTATGTCTCCATCTGACTCTAACTTGCATGTTATGGAACTGAAATTATACTACAAGAATGAAATAGAGTTAAGAAGGTTTGAGATTCAAGAAAGAAAAAAGCAACTAGAGAAAGAGGACGGAACGACAAATGCAATTGTAGAAAGAGAAAAAAGACAACCTAATTTAATTATAGAAACAAGAAAGATAATTGCAATTGCAAAAAGAGGAAAGAAAGCGAAAGAGAAAGAAGATAGGCGAATGCAGATCCAAAAAAGAAAGAAAAGTTCAAATTAGATTTAGATTAACGGAATTAGAGCTCATGGTTTAATGTTACTCAAAATATTAGGGTAAAAAACCCTTTTTACAACAATGAAGTAGATAAATATTTTCCTCAGTTAAAAATAATGCTGAAAATTTGAAATGGCCAAGAAAGAACTGGATATAGCAAAGTGAAATGTTTGGCAAAGCTCGTGACATCTGCGCTTCTCTCTCAGTACAGCAAAGTGTTGATTATGATCTGGTTAAGGAATGTATCATGAAGGGCTATGAGTTGGTACCTGAGGCTTATCGACAAAATTTCGGGAATTAGAAAAGATAAGCTGGACAAACCCATGTCGAATTTGCGAGAGAAAAAGAGACGTTATTTGATAGGTGGTGTTTAGCCAAAACAGTTGGTCAAGATTACGAAAATTACAGACAACTCATATTAGTTAAAGAGTGCAAAAATTGCGTCCATAGTGACGTTAAGATTTATTTTGATGAGCATATGGTCGAAACGTTAGAAAAGGCATCTCGTACAGCTGATGAGTATTCCTTGGCACATAGAGTATATTTTGTTACTAAGTCTTTTACTCAGCAGTCTTCTGGAAAAATATATCAGCCCAAATGTCAGACTTGAACAAGTTTGAAATCAAGTTTCTTATAAGATGGATTAGAAACCCTTATCTCCTCCTACGTCCCCCTATTGCAAGAAGAAAGGGTGCGTTATTTCTGATTGCTACAGATTGAAAAAGATGCCGAGATCTCGTGTTTGTTTCAGATTACTATTAGCGAAACTTAAGTCAAATAATTACCTGTTCGTTATTTTATTACAAATAGAGTCCTTATGAGAAAAAGGATGCCACACGAGGTACCTGCTGGTGAAGAGTGATCGGTGAACTATAAAATTATAGTTCCAAAGTAGTATAGACAGAATATTCTTAGTTTATCTCATGAAGTTCCTTTGGCTGGTCATTTGGGGATCATCAAGAGTTATCACAAGATCTTGAATCACATTTATTTATCAAAAATTAAAAGAAATGTTTGTACATATTGAAAATTTTGTCACACTTGTCTAATGGTAGAAATATACAATCAGAAGATACCCAAGGCTCGGCTGCAACCTATCCCTGCATTCGACGAACAATTTATCAAAATAATTGTAGATTGTGTAGGTCCCTTACCTACGACCAAGTCAGGTAACCAATACTTATTGATCATAATCTGTGTATCTACAAGATTCCCAGAGGCAACTTCTTTGAGGAATGTTAAAACTAAAACAAAATTAAAAGCTTTGATAAAGATTTTTCCTCAGCTTGGCCTGTCTAAAGTCTGTTCAATCTGTTCAAGGGTCAAGATATATATCTGGAATTTTCCAGCAAGTTATGAATGAATTAGGCATCCATCAATTCAAGTATTTTGCCTATCACCTTGAAAACCACGGGGCTTTAGAAGATTTCGTCAAACTTTGAAAAATATGACTTGTTCATATTAACTTGATACTGGAAACGATTGGGACAAAAGTGTTCATTTATTGTTGTTTGCTGTTAGGGAATCAGTTCTAGAATCTTCAGGATTCAGTGCCTCTGAACTAGTTTTTGGACACGCTGTCCATGGAACATTTAAGTTGTTGAAAGAGAAACTTCTTTCAAATGAAAATACAGAAATGAATCTTCTTGCCTATGTTTCTAATTTTAATTACAAGTTGTCAAAGGCTGCACTCTACTCAGTCATAAATGAAATTAAGGTATGATAAAAATACAACGGAAAGGAGTTTTGATCCTGCTGATATAGTTCTAGCTCTCTTGCCAATACAATAAAATCTTCTTCAAGCTAAGCAATATGATCCTTACACAGTTGAAAAGAAAGTGATTTATGTTATCAATACTCTTGGGAGCCGAAAACAAAAGCAACTTTGCCATGTAAATGTGTTAAAGGAGTATGTTAATAGAGATATCCAGGTTAATAATGCAGTCATTTTATTTGTACCTGTCCCACACTGTGAGGATTAAAGCGATGGAACGCAATCAGACTAATGACTTTAGTGTAACCAATCCTCAGAATTAGAAATTATGAATAATCTGGACCACAAATTTTCACATCTGCAGCAATAAGAAAATAATGAACTAAAACAGCTTTTACTTGAGTATGAGCACTTGTTTCTGGATGTTCCTACACCATCAAATAATCATGAGGCTGAAATTGTAGATTCCATACCTGTGAAACAGCATCCGTACAGGATGTACCCACTCAAACAGGAATGTTTGAGAAAAAACATTCAGTAATTGGAGGAGAACGATTTCATAGAACCGACTAAGAGTGACTGGATTTTACCATGCATACTTATGCCGAAACCAGATAATACTTTCCGCATGTGCACAGTCTATAGAAAGATGAATAGTGTCATCAAAACAGACTCATTTCCATGGCCAAAACTCGATGACTGCATTGATAAAATTGGAAATGCAAAATATGTCACTAAGTTTGATCTTTTTTAAAGGATCCTATCAAATTCCACTGACCGAAAGGGACAAAGGAAATTTCGGCATTTGTGACTCCAGATGGGCTTTATCAATATAAAGTGATGCCGTTTGGGATGCAAGGTTCGCGTAGTACTTTTCAACGTTTAATGAACATGATTACATCTAGTCTAGATAATGTGATGCTCACATCAATGATATCATCTACATCGAAAACTTGAAAGATCATTTAGAGAAACTTCGGAAATTCTTTGACAGACTCACTTGTGCAAATTTGATAATTTATCCAAAAGTGAGTTATGTCGTGCTTGTGTTACATTTCTAGAACATATCGTGGGACATGGACAGGTTAACAAGATAACCGAGTTGGGATTTCGGATTTACAATAGAACACTTTTGAGGGTGATACAAATACAATGTTTATTTATGTATGACTTGAATGAGAAAGGAATATTGATTAATTCGTGCGTGTATAAGATCCAAATATTAGACAAGTTAACATAATCTGCACGAACCTAATAATGCCAACAAATATAAATACAAATAAATGGCCTTACACAGTACAAGGACAAAAGTGAACGATTCACAGTAATTTCACATGATGAAAAGAATGATGTTTTACTCAATAGTAAAAATGATGTTATTCACTCAAATAATGAAAACTGACGTATTTTACTCAAATAGTAAAATGATGAATTGATTGGACAGATATCATACAAAAATATCTTTACACTGGGTATAGCAAACCCCAAAATTAGCCCACGGCTAAAAAATTACATGCATGGAGTAACACAAAACACTCCCGTCTATATCACACTTGGCTACCAGTCACACTGGTCAATCAAGCAAGCATCATAGATAGTCACCAACCACCATTCAGTTCCTTGGTCAATCAAGCAATCAGCGCCCACCAATTCGGTCAGCAAAGCCCGATCACCTGCTACTCGACCAGCAACACTGTCCATTCAGCTCTACGGCTGTTATTGTTCATCTTTACAGCTGCTATGGTCAACTTCTGTGGTTAGCTCTGCAGCTGGTACCACGTCGACTATGATCAGCATGGATCACTCTGAACAGCAGAAAATACATCTAACACCGTGTGCTATGCATGACACGGGCATATATGATAACACGTAATCACGTTATATACAGTAAGTTATACAAATTACATTATCGGTACTACATTACGAAACAATAAACAGGTTCAGAAGTGAACCTGTGTCCGATAAGATTCATATGGTACTAAACGTTTCTTAATAAAATCCAGCTTCGTATTGTTAATATAAATCTCTTGCTAAGTCACAAACAAGAATAGACAACATTTGCGTTATACTACGCAAGCCAAAGCTACATTAAAAACATACAAAAATAAGCGTGGTAGTACGTACAATAGCTACATAAGAAAAATATACATAAGACATTAATAAATAACTTACCTCTACAGCTGAAGATGTGCAAGTCCCTAAGTTTTATTGGTGTGGTTACTCTTAGATTGACATCATTTGAGTAATCCCCTTGTGACAAAAGTTAAAGTATTTTGGTGTGTGTTTTTTGTATTAATTTTATTAAATTTTGTTTTTATTAAATTTTGAGTAAGGATGTGTATGCAAGTCAAATCTTTTATTTCTTCTAATATATCAAATTTCTGAGTTGTTATTTAATTCATAGTCATAGTTTCCTATAAGTCTAAAGTTTAATAAATAAAAGCTAAATTAAATTAATTTATATTTAATTTCTATTAAGTATAGTTTTATAGTTTTAATAAATAGATATCTATTATACTGTTTCTGCTTTGCGCATAGGTTGTTTGAGATCTTAATTAGGCACGAGCAGCATTCACACTACGCTTCCGCGACCACGTGAACACAAGCTCAGGTGCCACGAGTTTCTTGTCTAATACATCAATGACAATTTGATTGTAAATATAATATTAAGTGGCTACAGTTAGGTTACTAATAATTTAATAATTTTATAATTTATTAAAGTAATACATGAATAATTGTTTAGTTTAATCAATTTAATCGTAATCAGTAAATTTTGAAAATTTAGCTATAATATTTATTGGTAAAGTTAAATTAATAATATTAAACTGTTTAATAAGTGTTCATCTCATTCGTTTAAGGTGTTTAAACATTTCTTAAGTAATATGAATCAAAAGTCCGTTTTCCATTGCGTTAAGTCATCTTTTAATCCATACAGTATGGCAAGTGTCCTTTCTCCCTGATCACAGGAAGGAGTCTCAATATCGCAATTTTGTCGATCTGTCCTTTCTCCCTGCTCAACAGGAAGGAGTCTCATCATCGCATATTGTATTCCATTTCTTTTGTATTTCATTAATTTCTTTTAATATTCTTGCTCCATGGCCTTAATTCAAAGTCCGTTTCATTTCCGTTCGTTTGATTCTGTAATTCTTCCTCTGTTTATCTAACATTTTGGAACCAGGGGGTTCCTGTACTGAGCAAACTGCTTGCTGACAAGACGTACCGTAATGTGAAGATATTGTCTTACGGTGAGGCAATTATACACAGACGATGTAGCCTACATCGTCTGTGCGCGTGAAGAATTCGGTTTTTCCTATCGAATGCACTTCGCACGTGCGACATAGGATGAACCGAACTCACTGTTTTGAAATAATGTACAATATATCTAAATCACCCTCGGGTATCGTTGAGCACAAGAAATTTTGCTGGGTTTTCAGTTGAACCTGCCGACTACTTTAACATCTCGTATAATTTAAAATAAAATACTCTCCTTGTCCAGAACTTTATTGTATTTTAAAGCCAGAATCATATTTTGCCTCGCTTGCACCTTCTTACTTCTCCGCCATTCTTTGACAATTTCCACCGTTTGATGCTATACGACTCCATCGAAGTATTCTTGATATAGATTTGATACACAAACTACAATTTGAATACCCTATTCCACCACCACGTAGTTTCAACGAATTCCATGTTTTTCGTTGCGGACGCGGTGAGGGCATGCTCTGACCTCCAATTCAATCGGAACTGCTCAGATATCTATCATACTGTGTGAAAAGTTAGAGGACATCAGAAGACGTTCCGCCAAGAACAAACTCCATATATACATCACCTTTTCTATACCAATCGACAAAATTGTCTACTCCCAACCACGTGTCAATATACTAAGGGTATTATGTACAGCCACATACAGAGAACACATAGAATGTGTTCTGACAGCGAGTCGTTTAGAATATGATCAAAATAACTGTCTCAGAATGTGACAAAGCAAGGCTATCTCAGAAATCGAAAGAAGAAAACATCGCTGACCTCCAAAAGTGAAAAATAAAACTAAGGTTGATAAAGTTCGCTTGATACTCTTGTATCTTCCAGACCGAGCTCAATTAGGCCACACAATTTTTAAAATACTGGCCCATTCTTAAATCGGGCAAAACTATCTGAAAAATTTTCTCTATTAAACCAGCTGTGGCTCCGCATATAGAACAATCAATATTAGATTTCTTTGTTACGGTACAACTGTAGCCATTTATAACTCAAACACTAATTTGCACATCCAAAATTTATATCTACAAAAGGTGCAGAACGTACCAGTTGATGATGTCAATAGGCACATTTTCCAGTCACGGGCATAAAACTGAACATTCAAAGCCCTGATATTAGATCCAAATTCGAAAAAGGGACCTATCACATCATCTGCAAGGAATGAAACCCTGTTGTATATTGCAGATACTGAGAAACAAAGAACTAATCTTCACAGATCTGACTGAATGGCACAAAAATAAAGTTTAAAGAAGCATTAAGTCAGAACATTTATCATCGCTATGCCACACATTTAGTTACAATGTTAAAACCGACTTTGCCCACATCTCAACTAGAATAACAGAAAAAATTGAAAAATGAAATTAACTCAATCTGCCCATGGAGAACACTCAAACCAAACTGCTTCATACAGGAAGGAATAGAACGGACATATCATAAGATAAGTTTGATATCTAACAGCTTTACAGCAGAAAAATGCCTAACTTGACAATAAAACTATATGTGATAAATTTTGCAATGGACTTAGATGGCGCAACAATGTGATGATATGCTTGGGATATTTTCTTTTATTATGTTATCGGTTTCTGTTTGATCACTCGATCAAGATAAATCGGGTAATACACAAAAGAACTTTAGTCCTCGTGAAGTTCAGAATGTAATTTTCTGTAT
The DNA here is from genome assembly GCA_016617855.1 of Megalonaias nervosa. Classification (NCBI taxonomy): domain Eukaryota; kingdom Metazoa; phylum Mollusca; class Bivalvia; order Unionida; family Unionidae; genus Megalonaias; species Megalonaias nervosa. The sequence goes on along the minus strand of JAECUM010056298.1, from coordinate 113 downwards.
ATTTCAATGCAACACGTAGATTCTTTGCGGGATTTTATTTATTCACTGTTGTATTTCTTGTTTGTGTCTTTCGTGATATTTCTGTATTAGGAATCCGGATCGACTGTGTACAG
>JAECUM010056296.1:0-11911 GCA_016617855.1 Megalonaias nervosa | reverse complement strand
AACGCTCTAGTTAAATTTTTGTCAGATGCCTCCAACAGAAATGTTTCTTCCGCATCTTTATTTATTATGACGGATACAACTCCAGAAAAAGTATCGATTGAATGACGCCATGAAAATGTAGTAAATATACTGAATTTTGCTATGCTAAATATAGACAGCCTGTATACGCCAGTGACTTCTGCGGTGTGTTTGAGATTATTATCTTGCAGTGTCCATACTCCTAATCCTGATGCTACTGTGTATACTACGTTGAAGATCTGCTTGTGAGGCATTCCAGCAAGTAACTTTGTTATTAGATTCGTTTTTTCAATGATATTAGGAATTCCACTAACAATATCGTTGATTTTCATGTTAATGTCGGTAAGTTTTATGTCAACGATTGGTGGAGTTCCAAAAAAGTCATTAATATTTCTGTTTACATTTCTACGAAAATTTAAAAAAGTTTGTACGTGATTAGTAAAAGTACCATTGAGTGTGGTCATTTCATTATTGATTGTAGCTAGCGAAGTTGTTATAGGAATGTTGCTATCGTCTACATATTTCTTCGTCGCAGCATCAAAATCATATTCTGGTGTTCTAAGATTATTAATGCCATTATTATTCATGTTGAGAAATGCACGCATTATACCGCCGTTGGCCAATACGTACTTAGATTCTTGATCGTCGACATATTTTTTTGTTGCGGCGTCTGTATCTGCGGTTGGGTTTCCAAGGTCTATAATTTTATTTTGATTCATAATAATGCTACCTGTAAATGAATCACCAGCTTTCTTAATATAATCGTTGACTGACGTACCGGAATCTTGTATTTTACCCTGATCAGTAAAAGTAACTATATTATTAACAACAGCATTAGGAACTCGTATAAGTACATCTGGAAGTTGTATATTACTAGTTTTTAATCGTCCTTCCTTATCCTGAAAAACAACTACTTCGTTTTGATCCACACTGGTTATGTTTAATAAATCATCAATTTCATTTCTGAACTGATCGAGAGTTGCATATTTAGATAAATCAGCTTGCTGATGACCTTTACCACGAGAAGATCTTCCATAAATATCTACCATTATATTTATTAATGTCTGTTTAAATGTGACGTCGTAGTATATTCATGTACAACTTTGTGAGGTGGTTTTGTTGATTTTGATATAGCATCAAGTACGTTAAGTACTTCTCGACCACATATTGGTGGATCAGTTAATGTTTGTGTAGGTAATGTTGAATACTATATTGGAGTACTTTGATAGCCGCTAATATACTTTAAGAATTCTTTTGGTGGAGCTAGTCCATATGAATCAAAATAAATAATTCCACGTGGATCAATTGCATAAGCGACCCAATGCGTGCCTGGACCAAAGTTTTCATCGAGATTAATAATACCTGTTTCAATGTTATTTGGTTGTTTTGGTAATTGATCACGCATGAAAACTCCTCTAAAATTTTGTATTTTTAATTTTTTAGCATCATCTACTAAATCAAAATTGGACATAGGAGATATTAGTAAACTGTTCCCGGTAATCTTAGGCCTTTTCCGTACCATGAATGTGGAGTCCCTGGTAATCTTAGACCCCTTCCCTTTTTTTTTGATTCCCTTTCCTGTTGCTTTCTTTAATGCCATTCCAGCAGCGGTTCCAACAGCGCCTAATGCAGCTGCTTTTGCAACAGCTGGGGCTGCAGCGGCAATTAATGCTGGTATTGCTGCAAGAAGTGGAAATATACCACCTGTCTTAATTATATCTTTAATGGCACCCGCAGAAAGATTAAGTTTTATACCTTTATTTGATTTTTTGGCTTCATCGAAATGCCTGAGCTGACGTTCTGTAAGAGATAATTTATTTGAACCGCTCATCTGATCTTTCTTTAGCAATATTTTTAATCCACAGTTATTTTTTGATGCTGATTGTATCCTTTTAATCCGACCAGGAGTCAGACTAACATTAACGTGATTATACGACATTATAATATTCATAAACGATCTAATTACATGTTTTCTACTGGAGCATCAACGACTCTCATTCGTCCACCAACACCTTCAAGTAACATTGATTTATCGCTGAGTATGACAGCAATTGCTTTGTAATTAGGGACAGCTCCAATATCTCTATTAACATGAGCTCGAAAATGTATATCGACTACAGATTGTCTGGTTAAATCTAAATGTTCTAACGAAAAGTAATAAATTGGATATAAAGTTGTAAAATCTAACTGTGATATTTGTAAACCAGTATCAATATTTTGATCACGTCCCATGAACGTCATTAATCGATGATATGCACGTGCTACATGATTTTGATCGAAATTCAACAATATATCCTCGGATGGTTCTTGATGTCCATTTATCCTTAAAGAAACCTCGGAAACACCAAGTTTGTCAAATATCATTATGTTTTCATCTTGATCGTTTACTCGTGCAGCATTTTGAAGTACAATAAATATATGTCGCGGTGCAGAAACACCTTGCTGAGAAGCTATTTGCCATGTAAATAAACCATTAATATTACTCTGGATAGCATCTGTGGTCATTGTCAACCATGACAACGCTGATTTACCACCTTGATTCATAACAGAGTAGACGATCTTCTTCAGATATTGATGGAGTCATCACCGGCATCCATAATGAAAGCTTTGTAAGAATTACTCTACCAGCATCAACTGCACCAGGTCGCCAGATTGCATCATCGTCGGTTGCTTTTCGTACAAGTACAACTGTATGCTTAGCTCCAAAGATGACTTTCCTGACATTTCTACAGAATCCAAATATATGTGAAAGTGGAATTGCACATGAAAATGCTCTCCTATCTCCTTTTAACATTGATTTACGTACTGCAAATCCTAAATTAAAATTTGCATTAATCGATAATACTGCAGGTACATCTGCAGCTCCTCCTGCAGCTCTCATATCACCTACATTAACGTTTCTACTTTCTGGAAAATCAGTTGTATCCTTTGCAAACATCATTAACGGGCCAGCCGATCTTGAATAATCATCGCTGTATCTAGCAAGACCCAATATCGTTGTGGCGACGTCGACGTCTTTCTGAATTGATTCAATATTTTTTCGGTCAATCATGTACGTAGCGCTGTCAAATAACGCCATAATACCATTATTAACAAAACTAACAATAACATTAGCTCCATATACTACTGGTAATGCAGGATTAGCGATATTTAAAATTTCACCTTCAACCTCAATAAACGCCTCAGCGGGTAGGAAATACCTACTTGTATCCTGAACCTGTAGTTCAATTCGTCCACGCTGATCTGGAATTCGAGCGTCATAAGAATAATATTGATAATCACGCACAGACTCATCTTTGAATATTGGTGCGTCCATGTCGAATGCGGGATCAGATATGCGCTGGAACATCTTTATTATAATTATTATCGTCTAAAACGAAGACCACTTCCTGCTATCAGACTAGCGGTTATATTTTTTTTTTCTGACATTGGTACATCAGCTAACTCTGCTAGTCTTTGATTAGCAACTTGATTTATTATTTTACTGACATTTGCAGGCATTACTTCAGTACTAGGTAATTTTACCGGTGGTTGAGGTTTTCGTCGTATTAATCGTGCTAGTCTATCTTTGATCGCCGAAAATGCTTTACCAGCGAGATTACCCATAGCACCAATACCTTTTTCACGAACAACATCAATAGCTTTCATTCCCAGTTGCTTTGCGATCGGTATTGCTTTTGGGGCTATCCTTCTAAATAGACCCTGAACAACATCATCTAGTCCATCTCCGTAGGTTGTCTTGTATACTGGTAATCGTGAGTTTATTGCCCTGACCATGGTTGGTCCACGGTGAGTACTATGTACGATCATTTTATTATAGTAATTGTATTTAATTACGTACTTAGTCACTGTAGTAGTCATCGGCAATTTCATTAATAAGAGACTGATAAACATCAACGTCCATGATACCGCCTGTAAATAACCGTCTGCAAATATCGGCCGCTTCATTAATTATTTCTGGAGAATTATTACCAGCTCGTTTTCCTCCGATGAGTATTTCTAGTCGTTCAGCATCGGCAAGGACGTTATTAGGACATAGAGTAAAATCACCTCCAGTAAAGAAACCTTTTCCTTCTTTCTTTATAGATTCTAATATTCCTTCATATTTTTTTATTTGATCTTCTTATTTTTGTATATTTTTACGCCATACTGGCAAAGAACTAAAATCTCCCTTTTCTACAGATTTGTCATATACTTTTTCTAATACTCTGATATGATCATAAGCATTTTTAATTAATCTTTCAATATTTAATTGTCTTTTTGATTTTTCCTCTGATGACGGTGGTAATGGAGATGGTTGTTGTTCTTCAATCATTTCCTTTTTCTTTATCTCTTCCAGAGTTTTTTGTGTAGCTGGCGACCACATTGTTTCTTTTACTTTTCGTATTTTTGCTACTTCCTTTGGTGTTGGTTTTAATGGCGGTGGTAATGATAATGATGGTTGTTGTGGTAGTGGTGGTGATGGTGGTGGTAATTCCAATGTTTCAGAAGGAGGAGGAGATTGTGTTCTTTTTGTATATTTTTGTTTTGGTCTTGCTGCTGCTTTTTTCTCCTTTGCTATTCTTCTTTCTTCTTTCTCTTGTTCTTTAAGTCGTTTTGCTTCTTCCTTTTTTCGTTCTTTAAATCGTTTTGCTTCTTCCTTTTTTCGTTCTTTAAGTTGTTTTGCTTCTTCCTTTTTTCGTTCTTTAAGTCGTTTTGCTTCTTCCTTTTTTCGTTCTTTAAGTTGTTTAATTTGTTTTGCTTCTTCTTCTCTTTTTTGTCTTGCTTCTTCTCTTTCTTGTCTTGTTTCTTCCTTCATTGATTTAACGAAATAATTAAAATTCCTATTATAATTTCTGTATATTTCATCATCTAATTTAATTTGCTCAACGTCAGCACGTATGCGGTATAGTACTCTTTGCCATTGTTCACGGGATTTAATGATATTTTGATGATCAGGCTTTAAGAATTTATTTCTTTGAACAAAACTCATAGCAGCAAATTCGGATAATTGGTTAAAGTTTTTAATGCTATTAATTGTCTCAGTGAAGTCCTCAATAAATTTATCAAGTAGCTCAGCATTGTTCATTGAGAGAATTTTTTGTTTTTGCGCCGTTGATATTGGTTGAGCAGCAGCTATATCAGCTGGAAGTCCACGTAAAAGTCTTTTTGTCTGTTTTGTTCTCTCCGCTATTTTTCAGTTGCCTCAGCGGTTTTCTCTAAAACAGGAAGAAGAGGTTTAGTTGTCTCTGTAATAGGTTTAAATAATTGTTTTGTATCCTCTTCAAATTCAACATGAGATTCTTGTCGTTGTTGTAATTGTTGCTTGACAGCATCACGAACAGGTAAATATTTTCTAATTGCTTCTAGTCGCTCTCTTGCTAATCTAGCTGAATGTGGTTCGCCTATAACGACCATTATTAATAATATTTATACTGGCTGTTTAATTTACAGCAGCAGGCAGGGTGTCCGACAAAAATTGAGTGATCCGGCGAGTAAACTAAACGCCTTATAACATAAAAAACAAAAAGTCAAAAATAAAATAACAAAAAATGAGCTAACATTATCCGTTTTGGTAATAATAAAAGTTAGGAAGTTAGGTTTAGCGTTATTGACATTATTTTTTCAGCCCCTGTAGGAACCTTTATTTTATGAAAAACTTGCTCGAAATCAATTTGTAGGGTTCACCCTGCCTGCTGCTAAAACAGTATGATTGTTTCGTGACTTAACAAGCTTTAATATCTTATTCCTACCTAACATTGGTTTTAAACACGTTTTTACATTGCTTATACATATTAGGCTCCTTTGATAGATTACTCACACGAATAATTCTCAACCATGTATGTTTCCTGTATCTAATAAAATCTAACTCATCACTCGATGTTGGTTGCTTCCCCTTTTATGCCAATGTTGGTGACGTAACGTTCATCCTCTGAGCTACTTAGTACACAAGATGTATATAGTATGACTTGATGTATCAATGGAGGTTTCGAAGGCATTGTAAAACGTTCATACTCTAAGCTAATTAACCATACAGCATAGTTATAATATCACCTGCTGCATCAAAAAGGAGGCTTCTAAATCATTATGTCACATTTATACTCTGCACTGTTTCGGTCTACAACATTCATGTCATATCACCTGCTGCATAAAAGGAGGTTTCTAAAGCATTATAAATATTTTCAAACACAATAAAAGAATAATGCTACTTTTAAAAGAATAAGACTACTTAAAAAAAAAAACTTTTCTCACATACAAGATATCCATCTGAACTTGATTAATTCTCGATACTGTGTGCATTTTAAAGGTATATAGGAGGCTTTTAAAATATGTTATCCTTACTAAAATACAAAAAAAAAAAATTGAATTGCATAGGATTTACAAATTGCACCTTATGATATAACTCTTTATTGAAAATACTTGATTGAATACGAATTAAATACTTGATTGAATACGAGTTAAATACTTGATTGAATACGAGTGGATTACTTGATTGAATACGAGTGAAATACTTGATTGAATACGAGTGGATTACTTGACTGAATATGAGCGACTCACATGATTGAATATGAGTGGAATACTTGATTGAATACGAGTGAAAAACTTGATTGAATACGAGTGGATTACTTGATTGAATACGAGCGACTCACATGATTGAATATGAGTGGAATACTTGATTGAATACGAGTGGAATACTTCACTGAATACGAATGGAGATCATGTACTTTATAAAGACATATATAGCTGTACGATGGAAAAATCTGCTGATTCAAGACCCAAAGAAGTTCTTTACAAATCAGGCTTTTTATATTGTTGAAACAAATATCATTAATTGTTTGGAATAAATAATCACATTTCATGGCACATTGCAAGATTTGCATAATCTGCTCATCACAAGTCAATAATTTTATAATTTTCTCACCATTACCTAATTAGCTGGCGAATTTTCATCCTACCTCGTACTTAAAATTTTTAAGTTGTACATGGTATCAACGAAATTCAGCAGTCTAAGAAGTACTATTCTCAGCAGATATAACAGTGACTTGCGTATGTAACCTTTCAAGTATGTCTCCCACCACCCCCACCCCCACAACCCGCTTCCACCACTTAAGGTAAGCATTGTAGCCAAGGCTAGTCACCATGACAATGTAGGAAACTACAGGTGAGTTGGCTTTGTTTTGTTTCCTTGGTGCTGTAAACCAATTAATCTGCACTGTATGGTGGCAGAGAACAGAAACATTTCGGAACGGTTAAGACGATAAGGGTTCCTTATTTGGACATACAGGCAGAAGGAAGGGAGTACCTCATCCGTCCAGTGGTACATACGTTACTGATCTATAGCCTACATAAACCTATCGAAAGCGCGAGCAATCGCTAGTGTGAGAGAAAGGGGGAAAGGTTGATCTACCTTTTCTACCTATATCTAATTTGTCTAATTATGTATGGTTTTATCTGCCTGTCAACGAGCATATTTGTCTATCAGTAACTTACGTACATACATATATATATATATATATATATATATATATATATATATATATATATATATATATATATATATATATATATATATATATATATATATGTGTGTGTGTGTGTGTGTGTGTGTGTGTGTGTGTGTGTGTGTGTGTGTGTGTGTGTGTGTGTCCAATCGAATCCGTTTCTACTGTAAATGTATTTTATTACACACGCATACGCACACACACACGCAGAAGTGAAATCTGTAAGGTAAGGTTGTATATGTTTATATGTATGTCTATTTATCCCCAACACATTTGCGAAGCTCAGACCTTGTAATCAGAGTGACTTTTTGTTTTCACCAGATTATATTTTTTCAAACGTTTTGTTTGTGGATATAATTAATTCTTAGAAGAAAAACCAGACTATTATTATTTTAGGCAATGTGCTACTTTCTTCAGAATTGTTTTTTATTTTAATTTTAAGATATGATTTGAATGAAGAAACCATGAAGATAATTGTCATCATCAACAATAGGATGTGATGATTTTGACTAATTTCAACTCTCTTGGCTCCGAAAAACCTCAAAAACTCATTCCTCCTTCATTCATTTCTTGCTTGAAACGTACATAATTTGATGAGTCTGATGCTATAAATATATCGAGACTGCTTTAATTAGTATTTCAGTTACTTCATTATTTCTATTTGTCTTTATTTCTTTCCCTTTGTTCAATAGTTTCAGTGAATCGTTCTTGCCTTATCAACGTACACGCACGTTCCAGGTTTTCGAATCTTCCTCACTTGCTTACTCAGTTATTCACTCTCACTCTCCGGCAAACTAAGTAATTTACCCGCCCATTCATACAATCACACATTCACTGATCTACTCAATAAATAACTTACCTGCCTTTCTTTCTAAGAGATCATCCATATAACGAATAGAAGAACATGCGGAGAGCCACCCAGCAGTATAAGTGACTTTGTCCTCCTAAAAACACTAGGAGACGCAGCGTTTTATGACTTGCCGGGTACAGACATTTACAGACACGATGTAACGCCGACGTGTCCAATCGTCTACTGTCAAGACGACGGGACCTATTCTGCACCTGACTTCGGTACAGATCTCTCCATTTTTAGCGAAAGTAAGTACATGTACCTCTCCCTCGACCAGACTAACCACCATTTCAAACGAACTGAACTATCTCTGAACCCTCAGCCTGTAGAAGTATGCCTCTAACTCCCCATCGTAACAAATTGTTAATATCAGTTCATGCACACACTTCGACCTAGGTTTGCATCTTCTGTGGCATTTACATCTAGTGCACTTATTATTATTTTTTTTTTTTTTTTTTTTTTGTCTGTGTTGCGGTAGACGAGACAGACTTTTGAACTGAGACTGAATCTGAAAAGTGTCTAGATTGTCATCTCTAAATACTAAAATGTTGAAGTTTGTATTGTTGTATGACCGCATCGTCGTAGAATCTTACATGTACCATGAAATGTATTGTCGTAGGAGTTGTCTCCCATGGAGACTTGTTTCTGTGAAATATATTTCTTGATCCATTCGACTGAATCACCCTCATTGGTCCGTTTTAAAGTAACATGACTGCATTTTGCATGCCGGATGCTGACGAAATAATTCGTCCGGATAATGCATTTTTTCTATTGAACTTTGTCGTTTTAAATAGCCACACAAAGATCAAATGGGAATGGGTGTGTTTTCGATGTTGGGACCAAAATATGTGTTCGGCTTTCATTGGTTGTTCGATTTTGTTTATAGCATTTGTCATTATTACGACTCTGTGGTCTCAAAATAAGTAATATAAAAGAAGCAACAAGCTTTGTGAAATTCAACAAATAATTTATTTCCCTAGTGAAAAATATGAAAAGGACTTACGGTATTATCACAACTAATTCTAGAATATCTAACACAAGTCCTAACGATTAAAGTTCTGAATAAATTTTAGTAGTATTCTACGACAAATCCAACTCTGGAAGTGTTGATGTGCCTGTGATGGCCTGTGTCGTAGTGATCTGCCAGCAGTCTTTTGTTGAATCATATATATTTATTTGAATTTCACTATAAAACCCAAGTCTCTATTTCCAAGAATGCTGTTTTTAAACACTTTGTATTTCCAGAGAAGAACACTTGAATTAAATAATTAGAATAAATAAATTCCAGCCCAAACAGAACACAAAAATAATACAACCGCTAAGAATTTACATTGTTTCTATTGAAAGTAATCCGCCAGGCGGCATCAGAACAAGAACTCGAACAGTTATTATTTAAGTGCTTACCTCTGCAAACACACGCGCACGCGCGGATTTGTTTGGCTAAACTACTTTTTTATTTGATTTCATGAATTAATTACGAATTTATGAATTAATAACAATATTTTCCCCAGTGTACTTCTTTATTTGATTTTATGAATTAGTTACGATATTATCCCACCTGTAAAAGAGATTTACTTTTGGATGCTACCTTTTCATGTCGGACAAGACATAATATGCAAGAACTGAAATCGATAATGTTATTTTTCACATCACCTTGTGGGGTAGATATAAATTAATTAATTCTACACTCCAAGCTTTGTCTTTATGTCCTATTTATGTGCCATCGTTATTTGGTGTCATACATACACAAAAAAAAACTGCAGAAGTGTTGGGGGTTTCTTCTGAGCTGGCCGAAGAACTAGTTTGATATGATGTAGAAATAATGTCGGGGTCATGAAAACTTAATGTTGCTGCCCCCAAACTCACACACACTGTCGTGAAAAACATGAGACAAAATATTTACTTTTCCTTCTGTTCGTCTGTCCCTGCACTGTACATCCGTCCTTCCGTATGTCAATCACTGTTGCGTTTTGCGCTCTATAGCTTTCAGTAAATCGAAGCATACATGTACTTGCATATCATCATTACATGGCGTGTAGCGAACACCACTAGGAGTCCTATGTTCAAAGTCAAGGGCTAGGCTTGGTGTTTGAAGCTTTCCATCACGCTTTGCCTTCCGCAATATTACTTCAAAACCATTTGAGATTAAGGGATAAAACTGTGTATGCTTATTTATTATCATTAAAATGTGTGACGAATACCATATTGGGTAGTATATTTGTAAGGATAAGGTCACTGCTTAATATTTTAATTGGTCAGGGCTCAATATAGTAATTTTTCTATCCCATTTTCAGCCGAGTGTGATCAAGGGATAAAACAAACTTTGTACGTTTTTATACATCGTATCGAAAAGGTGTTGCGAACCACATGGGGGGGGGGTAAATCTTCAAGGTCAAGGTCAGAGGTCAATATTCTACCATTTTCCATATCATTTTCTCCTCCAAACTATTACTTTAGAGCCTTGTGAAGTTAAAGAATGAATCTTTGCATAATATATATTTGATCATTAGAAGCGGTGCTGTGAACTTATTGTGTTCATATCGTAAAGGTCAAGGTCGCTACACAATATCCTATGCTATCCATCGCACTCTCTGGTATACGACTTTAAAGTGGTTTGAAATTATTGAATAAAACTTTGTACATCATCACGACAAGGTGAACCACGTGCCACACTGGGGCTCCTACCTTGAAGGATAAGGTCATGACTCAATATTTGAGTCTCAACACACATTCCGGTTTGTAGCTTTAGATACGTTTTATTTTAAAGGCGTCAAATTTGGTATACTTATACATCATCATTTAAATGTACGCCAAGGTTTAAATTTTAATTTTTTCGTCTTTCTTTTCATTTCACATTACAACTTGAAAACCTTGTGCGATTAAGGTTTATCACTCTTCAGTTTCATACGTCGTCATGTGAAATGATTGGAGTTGATATGGTCAAGGTCAAGGTCAAGACTGAATATTTTAATTTTCCGCCACACTTTCCGTTCAACTCTATAATTAAATATATGTATGAGAGTAATGGATGCAACATGCTATACTTACATGTCATCATTAGCATGTGTGTCGGATACCACGCTGGATTTACTATCTTTAAGGTCAATGCCAATGTGAAATATGTTGAATATTCAGTTACGTATTCCCTTCTGCTATATAATTGCAGAGCCATTGAGATGAAGTGATTAAACTTCATATAACTGTATATCATCAATAGAAAGTATTTTGCTGACCATTTTAGGAGTTCTATCTGCAAGGTCAAGGTCACATTTAATTTTTTGGGTTTCTGTCAATTTTTCCTTTCTGTTAACGAGCTTTTGCAAATGGAGATCGTGATTTCCATAAAGGTCATATTGAATCTAATCTGTGGTTTCGTTATAAAGGGGATACCACAAAAATATTGTTAACAAGTTTACAGTTTTAGAGATTTTATTTTCCAGTGAGGGGTCAGTTGCAGAAGCACGGAAAATACGTGCAGGGCAAGTTCTAAAGAGTTTGTATACTTAATAAATACTTGTATAATTTGATCCATATTTCCCTTAGACTGCATGTAGGTGATTAT
>JAECUM010056295.1:0-18217 GCA_016617855.1 Megalonaias nervosa | reverse complement strand
TATTTATATGAACCTGGTGAACTTGAAGGGGGTAAAAAAAGAGCAACTGATCCTATCTGGAGTGTGACTATACATAAAATTTCTAGTGTGGTTAGATCCACTGGTAGACCCACCATCTACAGACTGGATTCAACTGCTCCTCAACGTGGATTTGTACGTGAACAACTACAAGTAATTCCTGAAGACACACAATTACCACCGCGTTCACTTTTGTAAACTCACACCAGGGCGTCCAGCACCCCGACGTCGATTCCATTCAAGACATGTCAATATGACATTATCACGTGTATGACCAAGATCACTATTAATTCTGTCTATGGTGAACTGTCTTGGATTATTGCTCGAATATTCCCATAGCATATTACAGTTACAACTTGCACAATGATTATTCTGTCGTTGTTTTAGCGTCATAATAAATTCAACATCAATAAAATCGCGATTATTTTTTTTGTCACATTGTTTATAACCAAATAATTTTTTTCTTATTACACCAACAACAACTTCGTTGTAGTCGCTAGCAGCTTGATTATTATTCTCTGTAGCATTCATAATAACCCTGTGTAGTTGAGATATTCTTCTGACTCGAGACACTGCAAGATAAACTAAATTTGACCATTCGATTCTATCATCGACAATCCAGATATTTGTATCAGCAATAGTTAGTCCTTGTGACGAATGAATCGTTATAGCGTATCCTAGTTTCGATGGAGTTTTATCCGTGATCAACGCGCTCTCAACAACATCAACATCAACCAAAACAATATCATTCAATACAATATTCTGTTTCTGGACACTTTCAGTGTCCCATCCTGGAATTTCAACGTCAATATTCTGTCGTCGAGTATCCGCTGGGCGATAACACAATGGTACGGGTAGATTTGAAAATTTTTCTTTATGTAACAAAAATAATTTCCCTTGCAATTCATCACGAACTATTTTTCTACTCGCAACTATTAAATCATTTGGTGTCCACAAATTCCAAATATTGTTCACAGGAATTTCTGGAATTATTTCACGCATCATCTCACATTGTATTCTATCTGGTTGTAGTCTGATTAATCTTTTAAATTCTTTCAGAGGTTCATCAATAGCTCTATGATCATCATTTATTTCTTCATAATAATCTACAAATGACTTTAACCACTCATGTGGACATTGACCGACGAAAGGTGGTGGTTGACCATGATCGCCGCACATAATTATCGCAGTATTTTTCGTTAATAACCAATTAAGAAATACTTTTAGTGTTTCTAACGATACTGTACAAATTTCATCCCAGATGATGATTTTGGGAATATATTTCTCACCCATTCACTCAGGTGTCCACGTAGCAACTCTGACAGCGTAACAAGGAAATCTATTTATCATTGATAATAAATTTATAGGAACGTAGGCGAGCATAGAAGATCTTAAATGAGTAAACTGCGGTGACTCACCATCGATATAACTCACGATTGTACCTAATTTAATTCCGTCTGACAAATAAGCATTACTTCTGCTTATAAATGTTTCTTTGTTCGTTGTATCAGTAATTATAAAATCTAACTCAGCATCATCCATGATTAATCTTGTACAATGTCGTTTATGATCATACAAACCACCTTGAGTAAATTTACCAATTATTTTTCTACCGAGATCTTTTGCAACTTTATTTTCATAATAAATTTTATCAAAATCTTCATCTGGACCTGTTGGTGAATGTTTCTTTTGTTGTGGTAACCAAACTTGTTTCTGCGGATGATATGATATAATAGCTTCACTTACACTCAACGACACTAAGATTTCAGTATCAAGCATGTATCGTAATAGCACTATTGGAACCCAATATTTTTCTGAGAAATGTTTACCAAACCAAGCATAAACGATCGGATGAAGTGTATTACAAAACTTAAATGATTTTACACAAGCGAATCCAGTTAAATCAAAATCAGGTAATGGTCCATTTATCGCAACTCTTGTCATTTCATGTGTCGGATGTCCAAATCTTTTGAAGTATTCAGAACAGTCTCCGTATCCAAGAAAACTCCCAGGATAACACACAACCATATCAACCGATATAACTTTACGATGATCGTATTTGGTATTCCATAATCCATCATGTCCATATTCAACACAACTATGCTGAATATCTTCAAGGAATTCTGATCGTGTCGGCGACCATGAATTTTTCTTCTGAGCAGCGTGGGCAGCAACTGATGGAACTGTAAAACAGTTATTCAATAATCGTTCGACTTCAACATCATCAGAATTATATTTCAATGCAAGATTCTTCATTTCTTCATGGAGAGATTCTCTACGGTAAATCTCTCCATTAGGTTTTACAAATTGATCGTAATTCACGGATTCTGAACTCTGAAATAACCAAACAGATACAGAATCATTCTTCCTGATATCGCTGATAGCATCAAATATAAAATCATCATAAAATCTGACTATTCTATCTTGTGGAAATATTGTTACAGCATCAGTCCATGCATATGCGTTATGATCAATGATTGTTATTGGAGCTCCTCTTGATGTGTATTTTGACGCATATAAAATCTCTCCAGTTAGTGTTTTAACTGTTACTGGAAATTTTAATTTTTTTTCTAGCTCAGCGACATCCTTGATAGATGCTCCAGTATTCTTAACTGTTTCTGCCCATGAGTTTATTTTTTTACATCTTATATCTGTTAAGCCATTTCCACGTATTGCTTTTTTGAAATGTTCCATAACTCTCTCAGCTACACAATTTAACCGTGAGAATTTCATCAGTTTAAGATCTTCAATGCTGGGTTTATCATTTAACGGATATAGCGCATAAACAACTGCGGTTACAGGATACGCTCGTTCATAATACGGTTTATCAATACCGGTTAGCACACCTGGCTTGGATTTTTTATCCAATATAACAGTTTGTCCTGATTGTGTTACTCTGACAGGTTCACGTTTATCACGGATAATCCAAATATCATCATCCGTCTGCAGAATAAATTTGATCAGAATAATATACCGCTGATTGTCAAGGTAATTGATAATACTTCTACCTCGATCGTCATTTATTCTTGTGTCGACGGTATCTCTGATTCTGAATGACGACCAAGTATGAGTAGCACCATCATTTTGAAATTCTTTTTTAGCTTCATTAATACGATCGGTAATATCATCATTCATCAAAGCTAGGTCTTGCATTGAGTATTTAGATTTGGATTTTGGTAATTTATCAAGATCAAATCTTGCTCTAGAGGGTTCAGTTACGGATAATCTCTTAAATTCCTCCATATAATAATTAAGACAGGATTTATTTAATTAGATTTTCATTCATAATATAATGATACAAACAAAGAACAAATGCAACTGGTTAATGATTGGGGTTTCATTTCGCTGCAATAAACCATGCATAAAAGAATTCTGCGGATATCATATGCAGAGTTTTCGACGAGGAAGCTCAGGACCAAAACCTTGCGTTCGATGCGGTGTTGGAGTCAGAGGAAAAACTCAATTATGCTTGCAATGTGGCGGTAAAAAATACAGAGAGATGAAGCGGTATTACAATGAGAAATATCGACCATCGGCATCTCCGTTTAAAACCATAAATTATTATTTCGTTAGATTTCAGAATAATCATTTAGAAGAATGATATTATATATAAATGGAGCAGAATGAATTTAGGATACACCCCATCATTAAGAATTACGAGGCATCTCGTAGTGGTATTATCAGACACTGTCAACGAAAAAAAACCAGTTGGTAATATTTCTAATACTGGACACCTGAGATTTAATGTTAGAAAAGATAAAAGCTATCTCTCACATAGATTTGTATTTGAGTGTTTTTTATGGCCCGATCGAAGAAGGATTTGTAATCGATCATGTCAATTCAGATCCGAGAGATAATTCTTTAGAAAATTTGCGTGTTGTTACACAAAGTCAGAATTTAAAATTCGGAAGAACCGGTCAAGGTAATAAATCTCCTAAATCGGTTATATCCACAAATACAGAAACAGGTGAAGAAATAATATTTCCATCAATGAGAGCGGCTGGTAAGTATTTTGATATTGTCATACCTTCAGTACGTTTTGTTGCAAATAATATATATACATCAGCATTCTCAAAGAAATTTAATCAGAAGATCAAATTTAGATATGCTGATAATTAATAATGAATACGCAGGAAAAGGATTCTCACATCGATTATGTTCCGTCATGCCTGTTCACGTCATGAACGTGCGCGCCGACAATTACAAGAAAAATTCAGAGCAAGAAGACACAAAGAATAATCCATAGATTATAAATTTATTCTTGTCTTCTGAAAAATAAATTTCTTTAAACAAATGGCTTTTATATAATGAATCACGAAAATATTAATGATATTATTGCTGCTATTAAGCAATTACAACACAGCGGTATAAAAATATCTGATGAGCTTGATCCTGAAAAAATAATGGGTGATTTTGAATAATTACAATTTCGGAAGTCAGAAAATAGGTATACGTTGCCCTCCGATTATAGATTCATAAAGTTAATCCAGCAGGCGATGTTACGATCGCTGGCAGCAATCACGGACACGCAGGTGAAATTATTTGTTCCTCTTTCACGGGCCATCGAAAAGGTTAGGTCAGAATTATCTCACGAATACGAAACGAAAAGAATTGTACACGCTCGTATAAAACAGCTGAGAGATATTATGTCGATGGCGGTAGAGTTACTGGCTAAAGATAAAGACGAGTGTGACTCTGATCATAGTGACGTTGACAATGAAACTAACAGTGTTGTACCAGAATAATTCATTTCTGATCCTGATAAAATCATAGGTAAAAAAAAAAATAATTATTTGACATTTTTTTTTTTGCTTATGTTTTCCGTAACTACGATGATGAAGTCATTACGATCTTACATACAGATTTATATTTAACGACTCTGACCTAAGATCGAGCAAGTGGCCAGACTGGTCAGTAAGTTTGAAATGTATCCGCGATAAAGAGTGGATTATGACATTTTAGATAAACAACATTGATTGGTTCTGATACAATCAAATAGCCTGGAGGAACTTGAGGTGTAAATGAATACAGAATGTATCCTTGTTGGGCCTGGTTGGATTTATCAGTGTCAACTTGATAACTGCCGTCGATAACATCACATACTAGACTGACAGCGATCGTTGATGTGATCGCAGCGAAATGTGACGGCCACCACTGTATGAATCATTGTTGTATCGAAGAATACTTGCCGGTGGGGCTATTTTTCTCCATGATTCAAGGATTTTTGGGAAAGTTTCCTTGACAAGATCAATCATTAATTGTTTGAATTCACCGATTTTATGTCCAGTACATGTTTCTTCCTAAACTTTCTTAATTACATCTTTAGCATTTTCTGGGTCTTTATGATATTTATACGCATTTTTGACTAAAATATGTTTAGTATATTCAAAATCAAATAATATTAAATTCAGATGCTGAATTGCTTCTATGATATTTTTTTTTCACATCATTGCCGTAATAATATGTTAGATCAACGATTAAATTTTTGACACTCGTAAACATCCGGTTAAATTCATCTACTGCGTCTGGGATTGTAACAGTGATAATTCTCATATCCATCATATTTTCATCTCTTCTCAGATCAGGAATTTCTTCTTGTCCATCAGTAAAAAATTTATTAATGGTCCACGGAATATCATTTCGGTAATCTGGAATTCTGATGAATTTTCGATCAGTTGTCAGAAATTCATCTCGGCATGGTTCTGGTGGTCCAGAATAAACCGGTGGAATATCTGGCCATCCTAATACTGATCTGATTGAAGACTGATATATGTCAATGGCGTAATCCGGAGAATTTATTTCGATGGCCGATGATAACGTTGGCTCGTGGACGGTAATGGCAATCTTTGATTCTTTTCCTGTGATGGATTTAATTCTGCGTTGGAATTCTTCTTTGATCTGTTCTATTTGATAACTGCCCGTTGGAATACTAACTACTTGCCAGTCAGGTGTCCCATCGGGTTTATTTTTGTTTGCAAATACTAATGAATTATTCGGTTGTAAGTCGAACTCGCTGATATCATTGTGGTTCTTACAGGAGCAGTATTAGTGATGATCTGTTGTAATAATTCCAATGACGTTGTCATTGATGTCATTATTATACTATTATTGTTTTAAATCCTGTTCAGGAATTTTTTCATCAAATACCTCATTGTAGATCTTTATTATAATACTGAATTCTTCGTCAGATATTATTCCATCATCAAGCGACGAAGAAATCATCAATGATAATTTAGAGTATGTGGTCGTTGCAGTATGTAATTTCATCATGTACTCGTTCAATTTTTCATTCGCGCACGTATTTATCTTTTTCGCGATAATATTAAATATCCCAGCGATCGTGGTTGACGATGAAACAATGATTGTTACAACAATCGGCACTGTCATTGTCAACGATGATAATATTACGCTTGTTCCAGCAACAATCGCGGAAACCAAATAAGCCATGATATCAACGACAACTGCATGTCTACGATATTTCTTTATTTTTGCTGTATAATTATCGATGATGGTTTTTAATTTATTCTGCCAAGTTGTTACTTGATCGTATCTGTATCGCTGAACGTCTATCAATATACTTTAGTTGTTGTCTAAGACAACGGAGGTGTTTCAGCTACAAATTCTATGCACCACCAGTAGGACGCTGAGGTTAATTTTTTATCATCTGATACCAGCATAAATGTTTCTTCGGTATCTTTATTTAACACTACAGATACAGTCCCAGAAAAATTATCGGTTGAATAACGCCATGAAAATGTAGTAAATATTATAAATTTTGCAGAGCTGAACACTGACAGCCTGTACACACTGGTTACTTCTGTGGTATGTTTGATTGTGTTATTTTGCAGTGTCCACGTTGATGATCCCGGTGATACTGTGTACACGATATTGTTAATTTGTTTGTGTGGAATTTTAATCACATTAGTTTTTTGAATGATATTAGGAATTCCACTGACAATATCCGTGATTCTCGTATTTATATCTTTGAAATTTATGTCAACGTTTGGTGGACTTCCAAAAAATTCATTAGTGGTTCTGTTTACGTTTCTGCGAAAACTCATAAACAGTTGTACATGATTAAAAAATTCAGTTCTAAATGCGGTCATTCCATCATTGATCGTCGACAACAAAGTTGTCATTGGAATATTGTTATCGTCTACATATTTCTTCGTTGCAGCGTCGAGATTATCCGTCGGTTCTCCTACATTAATAATTTTATTGTTATTCATGTTAATGACACCGTTCATTATATCACCGGTTTTAACACTCGTTCACTTACGCTATCTTGAATCGACGACGGAATAACAGCACTAGGAACAAGTTTGCCCTCTTTGTCATATACAGCAACAAGACCTTCTCACGATAATCGATTACGAATAATAATATCATTGATTGAAATATTACTTGTCTTCAATTTTCCTTCACGGCTTTGAAATACAACAAGTTCGTTGGATCAACGTTGGCAAGATTGAGCACGTCAGATAATTCATCATTGATCTGTTTTGTTACTCACTTGAGTAAGTCTTCACTTGGTGCTTGTTGAGGTTTGGTTTTAACTGATCTTCCGTAAATATCTACCATTATATGATCAGCGATTATTTAATGTATATTCGTGTATAGTTTTACGAGGTGGTTTCGTTGATCTTGATACAGCATCAAGTACTGCTAGTGCTTCACGGCCACATATTGGTGGATCCGTTAATGTTTGTGTTGGTAGCGTTGAATACCAGACTGGAATATTTTGAAGTGCAGTACTTTGCACTCTGCCGACGTATTTTAAAAATTCTTTTGGTGGTGCCAGTCCGTACGAATCGAAATAAAATAATTCCACGTGGATCAATCGCGTACACAACCCAGTGAGTACCACGACCA
Source organism: Megalonaias nervosa (assembly GCA_016617855.1). Lineage (NCBI taxonomy): Eukaryota > Metazoa > Mollusca > Bivalvia > Unionida > Unionidae > Megalonaias > Megalonaias nervosa. The sequence goes on along the minus strand of JAECUM010056295.1, from coordinate 10,327 downwards.
GAGCTTTTATCGAGATTAATAATACCTGTTTCTTTCAGATTTGGATTTTTCGGTAATTGATCACGCATAAAAACACCTCTGAAATTCTTTATATTTAGTTGCTTAGCAGCATCAAGTAAATCAAAGACATCGGAAAAATCAGCGACTCCCTGGAATTCTTAATCCTTTTCCGTATCGAGACCCTGGAAGTCTCAGACCCTTTCCTTTTTTTTGATTCCTTTTCCTGTTGCTTTCTTTAATGCCATTCCAGCAGCTGTCCCAACTGCACCTAATGCAACAGCTTTTGCAACAGCTGGAGCGGCTGCAGCTATTAATGCTGGAATAGCTGCGAGAAGCGGAAATATTCCTCCGGTTTTAATAGTATCCTTGATTGCACCCACGGAAAGATTTAATCGTATTCCTTTATTGGCGTGTTTAGCTTCTTTAAATCTCTTAAACTGACGTTCGGTCAATGATAATTTATTTGCACTGCTCATTTGTTCTTGTTTTAATGATATTTTTGTTCCGCATCGTGATGCTAACGGTGACTGTAATCGTTTAATCTGACCCGGGGTCAGACTGACACTAACATGATGATATGACATTTATGATATATTTCTGACTTCTAAATTAACACTTGCATATTCTCTACGGTAGCATCAATGATTTTCATGCAACCACCAACACCTTCAAGTAACATTGTTTTATCGGATAATATAACAGCGATTGCTCTGTAATTAGGAACAACTCCAACAACTCTATTAACACGAGCTCGAAAATGTATGTCAATGACGGACTGTCTAAACAAACCCAAATGTTCCAGCGAAAAGTAATAAATCGGGTACAGCGTTGTAAAATCTAGCTGTGATATTTGTAAACCAGTATCAACATTTTGATCATGCCCCATAAACGACATCAGACGATGATACGCACGCGCCACATGATTTTGAGCAAAATTTAACGAAATATCCTCCGATGGTTCTTGATGTCCATTTGTCCTCAGCAACACCTCAGTGACACCGAGGTTGTCAAATATCACTGTACTATGCGTTTGATCATTTACTCGTGCAGCATTTTGAAGCGCAACGAATATATGTCGCGGCGCAAAGATACCCTGTTGTGATGCTATCTGCCATGTGAATAAACCATTAATTGTACTTTGAACAGCATCTGTGGTTGTTGTTAACCAAGACAACGTTGACTTGCCGCCGCTGCCCATGAAAGCGAGTAACCGATCTTCTTCAGATATCGCTGGAGTCATTACTGGCATCCACAATGAAAGTTTTGTCAGAATTACTTTACAAGCATCAGTAGCAGGTCGCCATATTGCATCATCGTCGGTTGCTTTTTGTACGAGTACAATTGTATGTTTGGCTCCGAAAATGACCTTTCGTACATTCTGCAGAATCCAAAAATATGTGATAATGGAATTGCGCAAGAAAATCTTCGGTTGTTCTCCTGCAACATTACTCGACGTGATCTAAATCCTAAGTTGAAATTTGTATTAACGTTAATAATCATACTTTGCACATCAATGTCGGCATTTCTAGCAAAGTTCCTTGGTCGTCCCATTTCATACTGGTTGTATTCAGGACTATCAGAAGTGTCCTTGTAAAACATCACTGATGGACCAGCTGATCTTGAATTATCGTCGCTGTATCTTGCAAGGCCAAGTATAGTCGTGGCAACGTCAACATCTTTTTGAATGATTCAATATTTCTTCCATCGATCATGTACGTGGCGCTGTCGAACAACGCCATGATACCATCATTAACAAAACCAACACTAATATCAGCTCCGTATTCAGTATTATCTGTTTTTAAAATTTCTTCTTCTACTTCAATAAATGCTTCAGTGGGTAAGAAATATCTACTTGTATCTTGAACTTGTAATTCGATTCGCCCACACTGACTTGGCTGTCGTGCGTCGTAAGAATAATATTGATAATCACGCACAGATTCATCTTTGAGAACTGGCGCATCCACGTCAAATGCGAGATCAGGTACACGTTTGAACATGTTATGTTATTGGTCATCGTCTAATACGAAGACCACTTCCTGCCATCAGACTTGATGCTAAATTTTTTCCTTTTCATCAGCTAACTCTGCTAGTTTTTGATTTGCGGCTCGATTTATTATTTTACTAACACTTGCAGGCATCACTTCAGTGCTGGGTAATTTTACTGGCGGAGATTTTCGTCGTATTAATCGTGCTAGTCTATCCTTGATTGCAGAGAATGCTTTACTGGCAACATCACCAACAGCACCAATACCTTTTTCACGAACAACATCAATAGCTTTCATTGATAATTGTTTTGCGATCGGTATTGCTTTTGGGGCTATCCTTCTAAATAAACCCTGAACAACATCACCAAGTCCATCTCCGTAAAATGTCCTGTATACAGGTAATCTTGAATTTATCACCCTGACCATGGTTGGTCTACGTTGAACAGCGTGTATGATCATTTTATTATAATATCTAACTGTTTAATCAGTGACTTAGTCACTATGATAATCATTGGTGATTTCGTCGATGAGGGACCGATACACGTTAGTATCCATGATGCCACTGGTAAATAATCGTTGACAAATTGATGAGATTTCGTTGATAATTTCAGGAGAATTATTACCAGCTCGTTTTCCACCGATTAAAATTTCTAATCTATCTACGTCGGCAAGGACGTTGTTAGGACAATTAACAAGACCACTTCCCGTTTTGACTTTACCAAAAGATGAAAGATAACCAAAGAGACTTCGGGGTGAAGTTTCTTGTGGATCTGATTCGCCAGGTGAAGTTGGTTCGCTAGGTTTTTTCTCCTTAAGGGATTTTATTCGTTTCATTACATTTTCTTTAAACTCATCAAAATCACCAAAGTCTTTTACTTCTTCGATATTTCTAGAAATGAGATATATAGCAACAATCCAATCATCAAGTTCAAATTCTTCAACGTACTCAGGTCTTAAATATTTATCTTGTTCTTCGTAATTTGATGCAATAAGTATTGTCCGGGATGGTTTTTGGATATCGTCAATACTCTTGGGTTTAAAATATTCATTTACTGATCTTTCTGGTTGTGGTTGTTGTTGTAGTTCCTGAAAAGCCAACATCATTTTTTTTATAGCTGTATCGTAAGTAACATATCTCTGGTCGTTAATTCGAGCTTGATCAACATTAAAACGTAAACGAAAAATCCATTTGTACCATTTCTCGCGACCTATAATATCATCAGCATAATCGGGTTTTAGAAATTTTTTTCGTTCATCATAAGATAAAAAGCAGTTTCAGCTAATTTATCTATATTAAACTTTGCGATCCTGTCAATGAAAACCTCATTAAATTTATCAGATAATTTAACCCCAGCTTGGGCTTCTGATTCTTGGACAGTTTCTTCGGGTGCTAAAACTTGCTGAGCGGCAGTTATTTCAGCGGGAAGTTCTCGTAGAATTTTTTTTGTCTTTTAGTTCACTCCGCTATTTTTTCAGTTTGTTTCACTGTTTTTTTTAACACAGGAAGAATACCTTCAGTAGTTTTCGTGATAGGTTTAAATAATTGTTCTGCAGATTCTGTAAATTCTTCTTGTGTTTGTTGACGCTCTTGTAATTTTTGCTTAACACTATTATGAAGTGGAAGATATTTCTGTATCGCTTCTAGTCACTCTCAAGCTAATCTTGCTGACTGAGCTTCACCAATCATTATTGATATAATAATAAACAATCTATTTAAATCGACAGCAGCTGGGAGGGTGCGACCACATATGTGTAAACAACTCAGCCTAATGTTTGAAAAACTTCAGTTTGACTTTATCGACCTTATTTTTTTTTCATTTTTTTGTAGGAACCTTTATTTTTACGCGCCGCCTTGGTCTGTTCACCCTCCCTGCTGCTGATCCAATTTACATAGGTTACTAATAAGTCTGACGGGTACACTGCAGGCCAAGAAGGAGACAAATCCTTCAATAGTGAATCTCTGCAGGATGTCGTACCCCCAACTAGTTGTTAAATACTGGGGAATGGTAATCCCTACGGACCTACGGAAAATAAATAATTACTCTGCGCCAGTACTACGAAGGAGCCCATAGTAAAATTAGCACCACTTTTACCTATTGAGGTGATGTCGTATGTTTACAGCCCCTAAACATTAATGTAAAATAACACACCAATGCAGCAATGTCAAGAGGTATTAACACTCGAACGAATGAAATAAATAACTGTATTGCTGAAAAACACAGTGAGAAAGCCAGCAGCAAAACCAATGTCGCAGAGCGAATTAGCACTCGCATGATCAGGGACGTGCGTTCATAATAAAAGAGGAACTAAACAGGATCTGGGGAGTGACACAGGACCAGGTTATTTTCTAAATTCTAGAACCTTCCTTTCTAATAGGATGAAAGAAACATGTATTTTCTATAGTTTGGACATGGCCCTTAAGGCGAACAAACCGATATTAGTATTATTTTTGGTTCTTTATATTATATGGTTTGGAATTTAAGAGATACAAGCTTGTTAAGTTTTTCAACTCGAATCTGAAGTGGCCTAGAGATGAATGCCTATTACCTTGAACCTCACACAATCTTGCTCCCTCTGCATCAAAGTAGCATTCATCATCTCTCACAAGATCCGTGACTTGTCTACTGAGATCTGTAACCAAAAGGTATATTGCACGACGTGTCAGAAATGTCTGGTGCGTAGTGTAGAATACATACTGGCCAGCAAAGTCCCACATCGCCAATGCTGCATATTCAAACAAACTCTTCTTTAGTTTCTCAGCATTCTCATTCACCAACTGAAGGAACTCCATTGTTGCATCACCTTGACTGGTTACATGTCTCTGATCTGATTGTGTTGGCTGGTTTAACATAATATCATCACTGTAATAATTGTCATCGTCGTCAAAGTTGTCATAATTGTCATCATTGTCATAACGGTCATCATTGTCATAACGCTCATCGTCATCATTGTTGTCATAACGGTCGTCATCGTCATCATTTTCATACTGGTCATCATCATTATGATTGTCATCGTAATCATTGTCATAAGGGTCATCATCGGGATCATTGTCATAACCGTCATTGTCGTCATCGTCATAACGGTCATTATCATCATTGTCATAACGGCCATCTTCGTCATCATAATCATAACGGTCATCATCATCATCATCATTATAATAACGGTCATCATTGTCATAATTGTTGTCATTGCCAATGGGCAAATCTTCAGGAGTCGACCCTCTTTGTTTGTGTCCATCCTTCTCAACACTAACTTCAGTACTCTTAGACTGACAAGTCAGGAGCTTCACGAGACGTTGAAGTCGACTCAACTGATCTGAATCTTACAAAACAACAGAAGATAATGGTTTAATAGCCAATTAAAGAAAGAAAGCATATTAAGAAATAATACTTTTCATTGTGACATCACACAGCCTTATTGTACCATGAGGTTTTTTTATGGTACCTCCTATCTGTACAAATGTTCATAACGATGATTATGAAAAGAATTAATAAACACTTAAGCTGAATGAATTAAATGTTGAACTGGCATTTTGATATCTTGTTGATCATCCTGAGAAGATGTGAACTCATGCAAGGAACATGAGATATTACAATAGGAGAATAAATCAATACTGTTATCTGACTGGAAATTATTCCTGGAATAAATATAATATTTTAAAGGATGACTGACACTCTATCTGCCAAAAGCAATTTGAATTAATTCATGATAAAACAATTTATAATTCATATTATTATTTTAAACTGGCTAGTACTGACATAATCTCAGACAGTCTGTCGAAACTCTAAAATGCCAAATTTAGTGGCCCCCGTCTCCAAGTTCCTATACAGGCAATGAAAGAATTGGACAACACGTGAAGTTCAATTCCATGTCATGTGAGCTTTAGTTGCATTGCAAATGCATTCAAAATTCATTTTGTCTGGGTGCAGTCCATTCACATTAGCATTTCAGCTATCATCTTTTCATTTCATATATGGTCTTTGAAATGCAATCTGATTTTGTGTCTATCACTTCCAATTGATCATTGTCTTTCTTTTGGAACGAAATGGAAATTCATTTGAGCAATGTCATTCCTTTCTGCTGCTTTCGTATCCTACTAAAGTATTCCTTAATAAAATATAAAATATAAATAGATACTAGCTATCAATGAATGCAAACAAGCACATTTCATAATAAGACAAGCCAGTATTGTCAGTGTCATAACAAATATAACCTGTAATATATACACTGTACCTGACACGATTGCCACATGCATGGGGAAAAAGTTTGAAGCACATTGCATAAAAGAGTGGGCGGACATAATGAATATTAGATTGGTCGAATTTTTCTTTAAAAGTCGATATGACTTACCTTTTTGGAGGTGTAATGAAGAAACGTCTTTCAAGATGGCTGCCATGTCGGGCATGTTGACGTCAAAGTGATACCATTTTAATTTATGATTATCTAGACATCGTAGAAAGTCTTTTGGAGACAAATATCCATCGAGGAGTAACAATAACAAGATTTTCAAAGAGGCAACCATGGTGGCCATTTAGTATATCACATGGGCACAATTTTCATTAATTAGACTGCATAGGACGTGAAACTGGTACCATTTCAAGTTAGGACAAACTAGACACCATAAAGGACTTCTCGTGAAAACAATTATCCCTCTACGAATAGCAGTATCAACATTTTCAAGATGGCTAACATAATATCTATATTGGATGTCGGAACGGAACTATTTTTATTTAGGAGAAACTAGCTATCATAAAAAGTTTTGGGTAAACATCACAGGTTGATATGACTATCTAAAATGAGAAGTGGCGATAAGACGATTGTTAAAGTGGCTATCATGGCAGCCACAATAGATCTCTGATCAGACTCATTTTCTATGATGACAAAGTATACATCATAAAACGTCGTTGGGTAAAAACCTCATTTCAAAATACTATCCATCCATGCAGGAGCGGCAGCGATACCAATTTTAAGATGGATATTATTTTCATTTATGACCAACTGGACATCATAAACAGTGTACTTGTAAAAACTCATGTCGATATGACTTTTTGTGCCGCAAAAACACTAGTTTCAAGATGGTGCCATGGTGGCCATATTGGATATCAGTTTGGCACCATTTTCATTCAGGACCACGTAAACATCAAAAGAAGTTCTCTGCTGAAAACGGCAAATTGACATGACAATCCTTCTAGGATACCAAGAAGTTTAATATGGGTGCCATGTTATGTTAGACTGGCACCGTTTTCATTTATTTACCATGGGTGCAATGGATGCCAGATGTTGTTAATAGGACTAACTAGTACGTTTTCTGGTCGAAAATCCATGTTGATGATGCTATCTTGGAAGTGTAGCGATACAAAAAGATTTTCAATATGGCAGCCATATTGGATATGAGATCGTTACCATTTTGTTTAGTAAAAACTAGACATAATAAGTCTTTTGATGACAACACATTGTGATATGACCATCTATCTTGCAGGAGTGGCAATAGCAATATTTCAAGTAGGCTACCATGGCAGCCATGTTAGATGTCAAATCAGCAACATTTTTACTTTGGATCAACTGGACAGCATAAGAAGTATTTTGATGGAAACGAAATGATCATTAATTCAGGAGGATTAACTACGACAGGATTTTCAATAAGGACTCATTTATGCACATACAAGATGTCCGAGAGGCACCATTTTCGTATAGGAGCAAGTTGTGCTCAGTCTTAATATGAAGCTTCTTGGGATGGACAGAGGGATGGATATATGGTCGCAGGAACAGGATGAAGATGTCCCTGCTGCCTGCAATCGGTATATAAAAATTACTTTCCATTTTATAATATAATACATCTCACTGACCACCACTACACCAACCCTACCTAGATGAATTGGTCTTCTCGAGGATATACAGTTTACGGTACAGACATGACAGAAGGATGGATGGAGTGACAGACATAAGCATATCAAGATGCACCTGCTGCAAGTAGTTGGGGGCATAAACATTACTACACATCTGGCAGCATGATATATTTCATGGACCCCAGAGGAAATGATATCAATTCACATACCATTATGCCATGAATCGTCTGAAGGGTTAAAGTCTCTACTTCTGCAAATTACTTAACCCCTGTGAGATAATCAATGGCCTACCTTCATGCTGTACTATCCATTCCCCAGTTTCCAAAGAGACTTTGCAACAATGTTTATATACATCAATTCCCTCTGTACTTTTCCTTTCAGATAAATTAACTCTCTGTTCAAGGAGTCGTTTTGTCAGCGTTGTCTTTCCAACTCCATATTGACCAACAACCATGACTCGGATGTTATAAATCTTCTCCTTTCCATTTTGTAGAGCCTCTTTGTACAACTGAAGGGATTTCTCATCCATACGAAGTATCTCCGCGGGGATGATAGGTGCTGGAGACAGAGATTCATCACAGAATTAAATGAAAATGGCGTGGTAGTTTAATAGAAAAATTTATCACATGTAACTTATATCGAATTTGTAAATTATTATTATTATTATTATTATTGTTATTTAATGCATCATCTAGTTATACAAATACAATCCTAAGTAATTTTTATTCTGCTACCAAAACTGTTAATAAATAATCTTTGCACATTTTGCACACATTTTGCATATCCCCGCCCACTATCCGAAGATGGAGGTCAGAAGCACCTATTGGATCATTCCTGATTATTTGATAAGATCATCTAACAATTTAATACTTATGATTAGTTTTTAATTATAAGGAGTCTTTCTAAATATTAACTTCTTTTTAAGTAATGTTCGTGGCTATTAATATAAAAAAGCACGTTTTGATATATCTTATGTTCTGAATGATCCATGTTGACTCTAATATTAATTTCAATCTCTTGCTTTAATTAGTTTTTGCGTTTTTAAAAATGTCACATATTAAATGAATATGAATTCAATGTTTCATTACAAAGCATAGTAATTATAATTATCTCTAATTTCTTCCAAACCTTCAGTCTATCACTGAAACTGATCGTTGCATGTGTAACCTATTTTCGAGGTGCAGGTGTACTTGGTGAAACGTCTTTGTATAGTTTGCTGTAAAGTTTGCAGAGTGTACTGTGTTTGTTAATCGTCTATGTTCTTATTCTTTTTACAGACTGCTCAAATACTTATTATTATTAACAATGTATACAATGAAAGCTCTATTGTTTACAATACAATATACAGCACACCATGTAAGACACCGACTGGTTACATGGTTTACCGTATCTGCAGTGATTGGTTGAATTGTGTCATATTTTGTCCTGGGAATGTTATTAATAGGGAATGATCTGTTATTGTTAGCCAGACAACTGATGAGTATAGTCGCAGTCAGAATTCAAAATTATTGAGAAACAAAGTGTCAAGTTAGTACATTCTGAATCTTGAGAAATAACAAACTACAATATTCAATAAACAAAGATACCAGATTTATTCCAAACCGATTGGAAACGTTGTCTCCCACCACTCTCGTTCCCTAATCCAAACAACTATTTTAGAATTACAGAAAACAATTTGTAAGCAATAATTATAGTTCTTATTTGTCTATTGTAAATTCATTAAATGTGGTTAAACTGCTCATGACTAGATGTTGATGATATAACCCCTAACCACCCATATGACACAAATTCACACACACTGTTGACTTTTACTAAACAACAGCCTCCTTTCCTATGTACATGTATGGCACTTAAGTATCAACATCTTTAATAGAGACCTGAGAAAAAAGTGGTACGGTCATGTCTCAAGATCATCTGGACTTTTAAAAACAATCTTGCAAGGCACAGTGCGAGGGTGCAGAAGAAGAGGCAGGCAGAAAAAGAGGTGGGAAAACAACATTAAGGAGTGGATCGGCATGGGATTTGGAGATTCGCAAAGGGCAGCAGAGAACAGGGAAAGATGGAGAGAATTGGTTGTAAAGTCAACTGTGGTGCCCCAATGACCTCTTGGGTTAAGGATTGACGATGATGATGATGATGATGATGATGATGATGATGATGATGAGACCCCGCTTACCCATAAAGTACTAAGCATGAGTATTTATGCACAAGATAAACATTGCGAATTAATATTTTTCTACCGCTGTCCAGTGCGAGGCTTTTAGTGGACAGTTTTCTGATTTCCTTCTTGGAAGGAGGTGTGTTGTAGGTGGATAGATGTGTAGGGTACATCTTCGCGGCTTCACATCATGCAAATTAGAATATCATGAACTAGCAATTTCTTTATCAGCTAAACGTCAGATGAAAATGTAATGTAAGAAATCATCAAATTTCAGGAGAGAGAAAGAGAGAGAGGTAATGCTAACACTGCTCACTATTACTGAGAACATGTAAATC
>JAECUM010056293.1:0-10272 GCA_016617855.1 Megalonaias nervosa | reverse complement strand
GACGAACTGGCTATGGAGGCTGTAGCGGAGGAAGCAAGGATAGAAGAAGAAGAGAAGAAGAGAAAGAAAGAAGAGGAGAAGGGAATGAAGAGAGGGATACTACCTCACCTCATGCTGAGACCTCAGTGTGAGGTCAAACCTGAGGTGAGGACAACAACGCCTCCACAACCAGTAGCAGTACGGCAAACTGTGCCAAGAGTCACTGTCCTCCAAACAGAAAACTGGGAGGAGGAATTAGAAAGGCAGAGACAAGAGTGGGAGCCTCGACGTCCGCATCCCAGGGTGCTAAATAGAAGAAGGGAACAAGTATTCACTATCCCTCAAACTGAGGAGTGGGATAGTGAAGCAAATCAACCCCCCTCTGCGCTCCCAACCACACGCATCAATTGGGAGCAGGATTGGAGCCGGCGATGCGTGTGTGGTGCCCGCCCTGGGAGATGTCACCATTAGCCAGGTGCATCTGAAGTTTAAAAAAACAGCCCTTCTCAGGGCTAACCAGATCTCTAGAAAAAGAGAACTTATTCAATTTGCCAATTCGTGTGAATGTAGTGTAGTGTGACTATAAACACTCACTCTTTACTGATGTGCGTGTGTGTGTGTGTGTGTGTGTGTGTGTGTGTTTGCATGCGCGTTCGTTGGTGTGAATAGTATATGGGGGTGTGTTTTTCTTCTCTTCCTTCGTTGGTGTGATAGTATAGTGTGTGTTTTATGCTTGCTCGTTCGTTGGTGAGGATAGTATAGTGTGTGGTTTATGCTTGCTCGTTCGTTGGTGAGGATAGTATAGTGTGTGTTTTATGCTTGCTCGTTCGTTGGTGAGGATAGTATAGTGTGTGTTTTATGCTTGCTCGTTCGTTGGTGAGGATAGTATATGGTGTGTTTTATGCTTGCTCGTTCGTTGGTGAGGATAGTATAGGGTGTGTTTTATGCTTGCTCGTTCGTTGGTGAGGATAGTATATGGTGTGTTTTATGCTTGCTCGTTCGTTGGTGAGGATAGTATATAATATGTTTTTTCTCATCCCGATTGTGTGGATGGTATGTTTGTGTGTTTTATGCTTGCTCGTTCGTTGGTGAGGATAGTATAGTGTGTGTTTTATGCTTGCTCGTTCGTTGGTGAGGATAGTATAGTGTGTGTTTTATGCTTGCTCGTTCGTTGGTGAGGATAGTATATGGTGTGTTTTATGCTTGCTCGTTCGTTGGTGTGGATAGTATATGGTGTGTTTTATGCTTGCTCGTTCGTTGGTGAGGATAGTATATGGTGTGTTTTATGCTTGCTCGTTCGTTGGTGAGGATAGTATATAATATGTTTTTTTCTCATCCCGATTGTGTGGATGGTATGTTTGTGTGTTTTATGCTTGCTCGTTCGTTGGTGAGGATAGTATAGTGTGTGTTTTATGCTTGCTCGTTCGTTGGTGTGGATAGTATAGTGTGTGTTTTATGCTTGCTCGTTCGTTGGTGAGGATAGTATATTGTGTGTGTTTTATGCTTACTCGTTCGTTGGTGTGGATAGTATATCATATGTGTTTTATGCTTGCTCGTTCGTTGGTGAGGATAGTATATTGTGTGTTTTATGCTTGCTCGTTCGTTGGTGAGGATAGTATAGTGTGTGTGTTTTATGCTTGCTCGTTCGTTGGTGAGGATAGTATATCATATGTGAAGTGAGTGTAAGGCATGTTTTCCTTCACGTCCGTGCTTGAAGTATATAAAAGCATAGCGTTCGTCATTCGCGCCATTCTACACAGAATAAAAAATGACTGGCAGCATAGAATTATTTAACAAGCTAACAGATAGTTGGTGGTGGATCATGGATGGAGCCTACGTGCTGGACAGACTTGACAAAGAATGGAAGTTCCCAGGTAGCCTAGACTTGGTGAACAGTTTGAAAACAGCAAGTTATCATTTGCAAATGATAACAATAGAAGAAGCGGATAAGCTGAGAGGAATCATCAATCCTAAATACTTCAGAGTGGGAACCTTAAAGCAGGTTCTGGATACTGTGATCCAAGTGAAATGTTTTTTGGAAGACATCTTCCATTTAATGGAGTGGCCTTTTGTCAAAAAAGGCTTAGATAATATCAAGAAAGGCGAAGACCTAATGAGAAAAGTACTGGAAGAAGAAGTAAAGAAGATCAAGGAAACGTGGAAGAAAGAAAGAAAGGACAAAGAAAACCAAAAAAGAAAGAAGAGTTTGAGAAATTGAACAACAATTGGATGAAAGTGCAAGACAAATTCAGAGCTCTCGGACATCCTGACTGGATGCCCGAAGAAGAAAAGAAAAAGAAGAAAGGAATTTTTGCCAAAGTGAGAACATGGTGGAAGAAGTGGAGACAATAGAAGAAGAAGACAAAGGCCCTTTTCAAGGCCACTTCCAATACCTCGAAAAGATCTTAATTTTCATTTGGTCTCCCCCCTAAACGAATATATATATATATATATATATATATATAAAACCCTTCCTCTACTAAAAAAAGAAACATGCCACCTGTCGCTTATCGCTCTACAAACCCACAGTCTCCTAGTCACCGCTCTACCAAATTGCCATCGTCGCTATACAGACCCAGGGTGTTGACCTACTTCTTGTCGCTATACAGGCCCAGGGTGTTGACCTACTTTCTTGTCGCTATACTGGCCCAGGGTGTTGACCTACTTTCTTGTCGCTATACTGGCCCAGGGGGGGTCTGTAATGCTAATTCCCATTGTCGCTACGGTAACCCACTATACTACTCTCCTACTATTTTTCTTCTATAAACTTTTTTTCTCTGTTTCATTATATCTGAGGTTGCATAATTTTATTACCAAATCTTTTAGAAAATATGTTTGCTTAGTTCGCGTAAGTGTAAATAATAAGTAACAATTTCCTTGTTAAAATGCAGTTGTCGTCCAGACTGATCTGTCAATTGCATATTTACTTCTGTTATTTGATTTTCAACATTTAGCGGATAATAAATAACCTAACGTGGACTAATTTGCATAAGTGATCCTGGTGGAACGTCTGGTGAAAAACTATATATCATTTGTCCTTTCCTACCTTTAGCTGAATAAGAACCAGATGCGATACAGCAATTTACCAATATTGCGTTTACATCAGTTATATTACTGGATTTTCACCGTCATACATATCAGGACTATCACGATTAAAAGCAGGATAAAGTTTTTACTTAAATCCTATTAGTGATGCGATACTTTTTGGTGATCTAAAATCAATTATCGTAGTACCTTTTAATATTATTCTAGCGCGTAACGTATTATAATTTGGTGTTAGCTTAAAATCGTCTGTAACTTCATAATTTTTTTTATAAATTCTTTCATTGCTTTTGTTATAAGTTCTTTTATTGTTTTATTTAGATCAGTAATATTATAAGCTCCTTGTGGAATTTTAACTGTTATCCAAACAGAAGGTTCACGTACATATAAACCACCAGCAGTAAATGTAAATTCATCCTTAATTCCAGTTTTTACATTAGCTGTAGAATGCCAACAAGTGCAGGAAATTAGTCCAATTTCATATTGTTTTTCACGATCTAGTTCTATTTTCGGAATATACTTTACATAAAAATTTGCGCTATCTTTATCAGATTGGCTAGAGTCTAGTAATAATGTTGCTGACATTTTATTTATTGTATTTTTATAAAATTAAGTCGCGATGTAAAGTTTCGCATTCGTCAGATGTTAATAAATTTTCCGATCTCAAATCATCAAGTATGTCAATAATTTCATTGTCGATTTCAGCTTCTTTTGATGATATCAATAACATTAATCTGCCTATCATTTCAGTAACTGATGAAAATATTCTAATTACTTTTCCTTTTTTTTCTTCTCTATATTGTTTTACACGAGTTTCATCAAATTTAAAAACTTTTCTTTCAAAATTCCAACCGGTACCAAAAGCTTTTTCTCTACTGGCTATTGCTGTTTTTACAACGAGTAAAGCAATAATACCATTTCTAATTCTATCATAAAGTTGAAGCATATTTTCTTCTTCTATGGTTGTGTTTAACTCATTTTTAGCAGTGACACCGTCGTTCATTATTACATTTAAATCAGTAATAAATTTGTTAAATTCTTCATGACTCCATTTATTTATATTATCAAGATCTTTTATTTTATTTTTCGTTAAAAAATCATCGTATTCATGATTTTCAATATTATTATTTGCTTGTTTTATATACCATCGTCTTTTATCTTCAACTCCCATAAACATTACCATCAACTCTCCTACTCTTTCTTGCTCCTTTTCAATATCTTCTAATTTTTCTGATAAATTTGTTAAAATATTTTTAATCTCCCATGTGGTTAAACCTGTTAATTTTCGTTGAAGTGCTGGTGGATTATTAATTAGCCGATCTAGTTCAGCTTGTCTTGCAGCAGGATCAGCTATATTTGCTACAAGTGCCTCAGCTAATCTTCTTTTTTCTTCTTCAGATCTTTCAATAATTTTTCCAGCAGCCGCTTCTTGTTGTTCTATAACTAGTCCGAGTAAACCTTTTTGTTGTAATTTTTTAACTTCTTCTTCTGATAGTGGTTTAGTTTCAGGTTGTTTTCCAAGTAAAGCCTCAGTAACTGGTTTGAGAGCGGCTGCTGTTGTTTCTGCTGCAACCACTTGGCCACATCGTGCTTGCTGTACTTGCTGCTTAACATTTGCTTGAGATTGTGCACGTTTTTTTTAGAATTTCTATATGTTTTCTGTACTTTGCTTGTCTTTCCATTGATTATATACTATTTTCTATAAAATTACAGTAGGTATTTTTCAATACAACAGCGAAATATTTTACTCGTATCATTTGTTAATTTATCAAATAAAAAAAGTCATATTTATTTGCCGTTGCTTGATGATATAATTCAATAAATTTATCTTTTGTTACATCACCACATTGCTCGTTCGCGATATTTCTAACATCGACATTGTCAAGTCCCGGAAATAATATAAAACAACCAGTATTTCGCCTAATAAATCTGTCAACATTATAAAAACCTTGGGCGAGATAAATAGAATTACATTTTTTATTACGTGATAATGAAAAATATGATCTTATTTTATTCATTTCTTCGTTGTTTAGCGGAATATCATCAAAAACAACTATCTTGTGTTCGGACGAATCAAGTTGATTAACTGGAACAAGTTCTTCTGGTTGTTTGATAATAAAAAAATCTTCATCAGCCTCAAGATCATCACGAAGTTTGTCATTATAATTGTTAAGTTGCTCGTACTTATCCTGTTGCGGATTAATTGTGTAAATATAAACGCGATCGTATTTAAAATTATCTCCGAGAAGTAAATTCATAAGCAAGTTTGTTTTCCCAGATCCAGTTCTTCCAACAATAAGATAATGACAATCTGGAAGTTCGTTTTCATGTTTATGTTTCACCAACCGCTCTGTATCAAAGTTTAATATTGACGATTTTGCCATTATTGTTATACAATTTTATGTTATATAAAAAAATTTTCAGACGATAAATAAATAATGAGCTATTATACAAAATTTGGAACATTAGTAGGAGATTCATCGGCTGTAAGTACAACAATAACAGACAGTAAGGTTGATTTATCAGGTTACCTGAAAAAATCCGGTGACACAATGACGGGAAACTTGTTTATGTCAAATCAACGAGTACTAGATTTAGAAACAGATTATCCGCCAATAAATGTCGTTAATACACAAGCTGTTAGTTATGCACAACTTAAATTAGTCGACAATAATAAATTAGATAAATCTGGTGAAACTTTATGCGGTAACTTAGATATGTCAGGAAAAAAATTATAAATTTGGAGACCAGGTATCCACCAGCAAACTTAAATCAAACTCAAGCGGTAAGTTATTTGCAGTTGAAGTATGTTGATGATAACAAACTTGATAAAATAGGTGGGACAGTTACAGGTAATATCAACATGTCAGGAAATTTTTTTATAAATTTAGAGATTGTATATCCGCCAGAAAACTTAAATCAAACACAAGCTGTAAGTTATGCACAACTAAAATCTGTTGACGATAATAAGCTTAACAAAGCCGATGATACAATGACAGGTGACCTGTCCGTGTTAAATTCAAAAATAACTGGATTACCAGTAACCTCACCATCTGATAACACTGATGCTATTAGTTATGCTCAATTAAAAGAAGAACTTAACCCATATTTTAAGAAATCCGGTGGACCGATGTCAGGGAATATAAACATGAAAACCAACAAGATAATGACGACTTACGCTCCAGTTAACCTTAACGATCTGACAAATAAAGCGTATGTTGACAGTCTTTTTAGTAGTGTAAAACGAACCAAAAATAATGTTGGGTATATTCCTATATTGTTTGAGTCAGCAGTTGGATTTGAGGTAAGCGCATCATCGTTTTATCCTGAAAATTATCCTTATTACGCTTCCTCTGATAGACACGAGTGGACGACCGACGGAGAAATTGAAAATTTTTGGATCAAAATTAAATGTCCCACTGCAGTTGCTATTTGGCAATTTCATTTGCGAGGCCGATTAAATCCTAGCGTTGGTCGAATTTATAATTGGGGATTGGAAGGATCAAATGATGATATTAATTGGGCAACATTGTATAGCACAACAGACACTTACATTTCAACAACACAATATTTTACGATTCCGACAGAAAACACTGTTAACAAGTACTTGTATTTTCGAGTTTATGGTATTGCTGCTGAAAGTCCGTTTCCAGGACTGACAGCATTTCAAATATACACACTTGATGATCAAATTTAATCTAGTGTTATAAAATAATGTCAGAACCACCAATTATAACCATTGCGAAAGAATTTTATGATAATATTTTTAACCCTAAAATAGATGTTGAAACTGTTAATAACATGGCAAAAATGTTACAAGGTTTGAAAAAACTTGGCATCGAATTATTAGACAATTCAACATTGCCAGAAAATTCTGCTAATTTTATCCGCGTTATGCATATGCGAGGACCACAATTGAAAAAAGCAATAGAAAACTTTGACATTATAAGCAGATACTGTCATCCTGAGGATTGTTTAGAAGAACAAAAACAAGTTGAAATTATATTTAGAAAAATATTACTCGAGCTTGATTGGTATAACATAGATTTGATAATAAAATCAGACTTAATAAAAGCACGAGTTTATAGTGGATGAACATTGGAAGAAAGACGAATAAACGAAAATCATACTCCTCTTGACATACTAGCGGAAACTAAGAAAATAAAAATAAAAAGAAACAAAAATGTATATGATAGTTTTTCAAAACGACATATTTTTAAACATCTCGGTATGTCCTACAATGACAAAGAAACCTTAGTTAAAATCGTTAATATGACGTCAGACGCAGAGTTAATTATTAAAGTGTACGGAAACGCAATTTTGCCAATGATACGTAAAAAAGACCCAGAATTTGATCCGATTATTGTTAACAAGTCTCTAAAAATAATCAAAACTTTAGACGATGAAATTAGTAATTTTAGTGATGATGAGTGAGAAACGTTTTTTGAATTAGTCGATCAAACAAAGTTGGAAGTAAAGTCTGATTCTTATTATGATATAAGTGAAGAAGACGATATTCCATTCCCATCATTACAGTACTCTAAACAATTGTCACTACGAAATTATTACAGCGAGATTAAAACAATATTCACAAAACCATCTGAAAATTAATGTTAAAAGTAGCTTCTGCTGTTGGTCTTCTCACAATTGAACTAGATAAGCTTAAAAAATTAATGTTAGCAAATTTCGTAGTCGCATAAACAATTATCAGACAACATCTTGTTCTAAAAAATTTCACGTTAGATCAGTTGAGCTTAATATTAGGGTATATTGATGAAACAGAAATCGATTACAGTACTTTGGTGAATAAAACAGATTTGTACGAGAGTGAAGTAGGAAATAGTTTTGATTCGTACGCTTGGTTAAAGAAACAATATGTACTAACAGATGAACGATATAAGGATACTTCGTCAGATGTTTATGACAAATACAGAATTTTTATAGCTGATCCTAATAATAATAAATTTCGTGAGTTTCTTGATTCAATTGCTGGTGCCAGAACTTTTGTTTTTGTGTAAAAAAAATTGTATAATGAAAAAACATATCGTTGATTTTAATCATATTTCAGATAAAATTCCAAAACAAGATGTGGACGCTCTAATACAATATTACAGATATTATCATAAAAAACTTTAGTGCGTGAAAAAATGTTACAAATACTATAGCAGAATATTTCGAGTGATATTATATTTACCACTGCTAATGACTAGCTCTGGTATAATTTCAAGTGGAGCATCATTAAATCCGTTTTTGTTAATAATATCAGGCGTTGGTGTTTCTCTTGCAACAGCGTGTAAAAAAATTGAGCCTCGTCTTGCAGCTAAAAAATATGCTTGTAAAACAGCAAGTATCACCTATAAAAAATTACTTGATCAAATACGATCTTATATGCGTGGTATAAAATATGATATGGACGATTTAATACGAGAATTTCGTATTATTGGCAGTATGTTAACAGATATTCTGCCAATGAGAGTCAGCAGATATGAAAAAGATTATCATAAAATATGGGTTACAACAGTAGTAGATGTTTAATTTTGTACAGCTTTAGAAATATCGTTACGAAATAAAATATCAACCATATTGTCAATAAATGTCATCACATCATCTGCCCAACCTCTTATTCGTTCGTCATTTTCAGTCGCAAATAACCATACTGATCCATATTTTGGTTATATATGATAACCAACATTTTTGATACAATTGCTTATTATTTTAGTTGTTATGCCAGTATAGCCTGAGGCTGCTCTAATCGAATTAAATCTCTTACAAAATTTGTCAGATCAAATCCAACATGTCTATTTGATTGACAGAAGGACATTATATATAATATTTCATTGTTTACTATAAAATTTTGTCTAAACTTTAAAAATAACAACATTATTTTTGGCTAATAAGTATAGGGGCTGTAATAGTAGTAGAGTAATGTAAGTTGTTCCTAATCCCAGAGACCTCCTACCCTGGACAAAACATATTTTGTCAGAAATATGAAAGTCATCATTTTAAGCTAAAAAAGGATACCGACAAAAATTTTAACGTATAAAGTTTTTGGGGGTAGGGGGTCTCAGGGATTAGGAACCTTACCTTACTTTACTACTTATATATATACCACATACATTAAAAATAACATGGCATTTAAAGTGTTGGTATGAAGCAATTTGATATACCAATACTATTGGTATATCAAATTGTGATCCGCCCATGGCGCAATAATACGCATATATAAACATTCTCGCGAGCGTCTGTAGTTGATTCTAGATCAATGATCAATTTCCCCACATTAGTCACTAGTGACGTATGAAAATAACGATGAAAAGTATTAATAATCCCCGTTTTCTAAATGAATTTAATATGGTACACAATTTCATCACAATCCTTTCTGCTTTCTGTTCTTCCCTCCTCTCTCATGCGTAACGGACAAACTGCACAGAAATGTGGAGTGAGAGAGAAAAGGAATCTGGGCTGGATTAAAACCTTGAAATAGAAATTACACCAAGTAACCTTCAATAATATTGTTCGTCGTAACGATACGTGCGCACTTTCCTAGGGATTTATCTACAGTGTTTATTAATGATACAATGTTGCAAACCAGGCCGCCATTATACAGTAAATTCCTAGGTTACGTGGTGCACATACTGTGATGTATTTAATGTGATGTTTTGTTGTTGTTTCTTAAACATACTATAATGTTCTAAAAATCGATTCTTATTAATTAAATATGAAAATGTCCAAAGACACCTCTCTCTCTCTCTCTCTCTCTCTCTCTCTCTCTCTCTCTCTCTCTCTCTCTCTCTCTCTCTCTCTCTCTCTCTCTCTCTCTCTCTCTCTCTGGACCATCGTAGCAAGATACGGGCTAAAATCTATGAAAAGACGAACGCAGAGGATTTTCGTGTGTGTCATCCCACGATATCTCTGGACTTACGAATGATGGCAAAAGTTAAGTCAAACCAACCAAAGGATGAGAGAGATAGTTTTAAAGTCAAATCGACCAGAGAGAAAGTGAGAGAGAGAGAGAGAGAGAGAGAGAGAGAGAGAGAGAGAGAGAGAGAGAGAGAGAGAGAGAGAGATTATGGTCGGATGTACTGTTGCTAACGCAGAATAATGACTTAGATCAACTGTAAATATATTAAAATATTTTAATTACCTCTTGTTGGTTCGTCATTTTGCTCAGTTTCTATTCCACATTAATATCCATGAGCCTGAAGGTGAGTGGCATTGCGTTCATGTGAATGGCGTAGCTAACCAAGTGTT
>JAECUM010056292.1:0-16130 GCA_016617855.1 Megalonaias nervosa | reverse complement strand
GTGACCATTATTTTCTCAGTTACAGTGATATTGTTGCAAATGCCATCAAGAAAACACCACCAACAATAACTACATCACGAATTAGTGAAACTAACTACGACCACAACTTGTACGGATTGTTACCAATTGTTATAGACTCCTACATTGCTTGTGCAATCTTTGAAATCGATTGTTTTAGCAAGGTGTTTACAACTGTAATCAACTGATAATTAATTTTGTAACTTACTTCACATCGATGTCATTTGGAAAATTAATGAGAAATTAAAAAAGGTCTTGCTTATTGTGTAATTATTTAGATATCCTAAGAGTTTGGCTATTTAGCATCGTGACCAATTTCCATGGAATCTGCCGTGTTGCCAGTACCAATCAGATTCTCTAATCAAATTCTTTATATTAATCTTTATCTTTGATAATAAGCTCAATTTAATTCAAAACCAAAGTTTAAAATATGTTATTATTCATAAATACAATGAGATAGTACTAGCTAAACGTTAACTGATTCCTCACTCGCGCACACGAACGATGTCTTCTCGTTACAGGTAATGCAATATATACAGAAAACAAAATTAGACTGTTTCAACAATCAATCGACACAATGAAAAGGGCCGGACACTCGAGTATTTAATATTGTTTGTCAAAATATTAGCTTTCTGTTGCAACTCAACGCTCAGGCTCAGTGGCGGATTTAGTCATTTTGAGGGCTAAGGCAAACACAGGCATGGGGCCCTCCACAACCCTTGTTCTCCCCCATTTCAGTCCTTATTTATCTGAGAAAGATGTACTTGTAACTTGTCACCAGTCTTCACACAGCGATGGTCTTCTGTCTTCTATCTTGTGCTCCTAAGGTGACCTTGCGAGCCTTGGCCTCAGCAAATCTTGTGATCACTAATTCCATATCCAGTAACTTGCTGACTTCATGCTCAATGGAAAGAACAGCAAGTGCAGGCAGCCTGTCCTGTGACATAGTTGACCTGAGGTACGTTTTAATGAGTTTCAGTGATGAGAAACTTCTCTCACCTGTAGCTACTGTCACTGGGAGAGTGAGCTGAGCGGTTTGTTTACAAACACACACGCAGGTGCGCAGTAGAATAGTGGAATAGTCCAATGTAGTAGGGACTGGGGGGTAGATACTCATCATGAATTAAACATTCGGATAGCATTTTAGCGTATCGATGTTTAGATATATAATTAATTGGTGAAAAGTAAGACAACAAATCGTAACCATAAGTTTATGAGGCGTTTTACTGGGCCCTTGGTAGTTTGGGGCCTAAGGCAATTGCCGACCTTTGCCTAATGGTAAGTCCGCCTCTGCTCAGGCTACAACGCATTGATTCATAATAATGACGCAAAACCATTGCCGTTTCTCATAATTTAATGTAGTAAAACTGTATATAAGATGAACCTTTTTAATTTCTTTCTTGCATTTGTTTAATTCTTTTTTGTAATCAATCCCTGACACATGCAATCCCTTGCTGAGTCAAGTGCATATTTATCTAAACTCAATAGAGACTGTTTTACAGTCTTTAAATTGAACTCAAGTTAGACATTTACAGTTATCCATGACTGAAGTTGGAGCAACCACAGCAAACCATGATATTCTTCATCGCCAAGTAAGTACTTACTAACTTTCTTGGACTCATGTCGTGTGTGACTATTAGGCCATGTGCGGCCAGTTACTGTACGCGCGGCGTACTACTTAATTTCTAGTAGACGGGTCATAAATGCAGATTTGACACTTTAATGTATGAACCACATATTTTGTTTTTAATTTATTGGTCCGGAAGCAGGAAAGGAGGAGAATGTGCAGATACGGCTGCTTCCGGGTGTCAACAGTTGGCTCCTCTTGATCCAGGGTTTAGTCATTTCCAAAAGTCAATGGTGTCGTCTTGCACCTTGGTGTTGAGTTTTGAATATACAAACTCTGCACTTTTGACGGTTTGGTTAGTTTAGTATTGTAAGAGATGTAAAGGGTTATATTATGTATCGGATCATATCCAAGATTAGAAGCATCATTTTTCCTAAATTTTATAATTGATTGTAGTGTATCTTTCGATTTATTTTAATCATAGCTACTTTGTGCGGCTGGTCTGATGCTCTGAGTTTGTGACCATCTTATGCTGTCTAATGTTTGAACCTAGTTTTGTCTTGCGTATCTGCTGGTACAATTTTACTTACCTAAATTTTGTTTTCTTAAATAATCAGGTACCGCATTGTGCACTTGGCTCTGGTCGTCTGCGGATTTGACCACCTTATATTTTTTACTTATTTTGGGATCAGATTAGCGGGTTAAGGCTCTGTTAGTGAACTTGATATTGCTACCTTGTTCTGCGGGGCCTGATGGCCTGGGCTAGGACCACCTTATATTCTTAAAGTTTTTGGGTCAGATTAGTGGGTAGAATGGCTGATTTGTTTGTAAGTGAACCAGTCATTGCCACCTTGTACAGCGGAGTCTGATGGCCTGGGCTTATGCCCACGTTGTGAGGTTTAGTTGTTCTTCAAGGTGTGAGAGTTTACTTGTTTTGTTTCCTGTCGATTCTCCGATGCCAATATCATACTGAGGAAGAAGGGGAGTGGCTTTATTTCCTTTCTTTCCTTTTTTTGAATAGTCAAGTGCATGCAAGTTGTGTTAGTAAGATTATATCATGACTGAGAAGAATAGATCAGTGAGGGAGTAGGTATTTTATAATTAGTTTGAAGGCGTGTGTTATGAATTAAAACTTACGTTGTTGTTTTTCTTGGTTGTCAAAGAGCGGATAAAGGGGCCCTTCTGCACAGGAAGTCTGGATTGGCCGCCCATACCACAAACCCCTAGTGGGAATGATATTTCCAATTCTCACCCCAGTGGCATAGTTCCCCGTCGTCCAGTCGAGACATGTGGGATTCCCAGTTTCTAATGGCTATGAATGGATTGTTGTTTAGTTGAGTGATTTGGTGCTTAGTTGTTGTTGGTACGTTATGTCCAAGTTGAGGGTTATACTTTTTCATTTTTCACGTAAAGCAAAAAAGTATCTCAGGAATGTTAAATAGCGTGTCTATATTTGTTCTTCCTGATTGTAGGAATTCTGAATAGGTTATAGGGGATTTCAGAATTTTCTGTTTGTTTTGGAATGCTTGACTGTCTTCGTTGTATTTGGGGAATTCATTGATAACGCTGTGAACGAGTTTACATCTGCGGATCCTTTCCGCGTTCGGGATAGAAATTATAATTGCTTTTTTCCAACTTGTTGGAATATATCCCGATCTCCAGATCGCATTCAGCAGATCAAAAATCGACAGTTGATTGTTTTCTGGGATATTTTTTGTAGATTTCATAGCCCAGAGCTGAGAACCTTTCTCCATTCATGAATAATGAAGTATGGATCAGTGTTTTAGATATCAAGCTGAGTATCCCGGGATATTTGGAATATGCATGGATTTATCGTTCAAGTGGTTCTGCTGCAGGCATATGACATCTAAGAGAGTATATGCAAAATATTTCTGACAAAACTCGGTTTTTACAATATTAACTTAATTTCGGTTTCCTGCAGAACCGCAATAAGGTTAATAGCAATGCTTGAAAGAACAACTTATTGTCATTTCCTTTTAGTACTTGTCACTATAACAGCGTAAAAAACCAGGTGCTTTAAGAAGCATTAAGACAATTCCAAAGAAGGACCCTTAAATACAATATTTTAATCTGAATCATGATGATCGTCGTAATATCAGGCTGTCGGATAATATCATGTAATAACATATTCATCAGAAACATGTAAACTAATATCGTGGGTTATGCGAACTCATTAATACATGTGCATTAGAGAAGGGATATTAGCAAAGTGATAGGCTGCATGATAAATACAAGCAAAAATAATAATTGTAACAATTGTTGTATTCTATTTATTTGTTTATTTATTTATTTATTTATTTATATATTTTGCTATCATAGCAAGGTATTGTTATAAGATAGGATTATGATTGCTGAATCTTTCATTTTGTTTCCCATGCTCTTGCGATGGACCAGCACGATGTATTTTGATTATTTGTCCAAATGGGTTTAAAATAATTAACAATTATACGTTCAATTGTTTCAAATTTTTTTTCTCACATCATTGTATAATTGAAAATTCTTAGTTTTACTCTTCTGTCCAAACGCAAGCGTACATTTCTATCTTTCTGCAATATTTAGCATCGATATATAGATTCAGTAAACGAATTCTCAGATGTAAAATTTAACCAACTTACACGAGCAGGGTCTGATTTTTCTTAAATTTAATTGACAACCTTCCTATGCAAACGTAACAAGCAACACTCAACTTTCTGTGTGTCTCTGTCTTTCAGTCTACATCGATAAATTATATTATTAAAACCAATACTATTTTATGAGAACATTTTGTGCAACAATCATCTTAAAGATACGAGAACATGACGCAGTACTGGAATCAGTTAAAAATAAATTATTAAGCAATGAAGTGAATATTGTTTTGACAACAGGCTTCATTTTCACTATCTCAAACTTTACTCCAAAAATTTAGATTTTTTTTAAAATTAATTTTCTTATTACTTGGCTGGTAACGAATGTTTTCTTCATAGAATATTCAGCAAATACCAGGGATTAGAACACATTAATTCAATCGTGACTTTTCTTTTAAATGAATATTGTCCTACTTATGAGGAAATATTGATTATTTCCTCATATTTAAGGAATTCCAAACCTATTTTATTTAAAGAATACAAACTTTTCCATCTATTAAATTGTACAGTTATAAAGTAATTGTGCATTGTTTCCACATTCTCTACCTGTGACCACAATCTTGACATTGTCTGACGTGTCCTAAGCAAAATAATGTTCGAATGTTAGATTTCAATTAAAGGAGAAATTTTAAGTATATTTGTAAGTATATTTCAAGGAAACCAATCAATCGTTCGCCTTTTTTGTCCTTTTACCTTCCTGAATGAGTTGCACTGTGAGTCAAGTTTAAATCTCTGTGTCAGATTTAGAATCTTTTAAAATGTCTTTTGCACATCAAATATTTCCTCTTGTGTATTGAATTCACATTTTGCAGGTGACAAATTACGGTCAAACAAATTGCGTACGATGCATAGTGGTATCACACAGAAAACATAACAGAATTCCTTTCATATTTAGTAACAGAGAAATTCTACTGTACTGAGGTTTTTAAACTACTACATAAAAGAAAGAAATACACCAATGCACTTGAAATAACAATAAAAGTTAAGGATAAAGCAATCAAGATGTATCCATGAAATGATTATATACTTTAAATACCTATTATTTACATAGAATAAAATATTGTATATCATGCCGTTATTTATTTTTTTTTTTTCATTCTTTACTTCATATATAACACATCTATTTAAATCCATTCCTATTCTGAAAAATGGCGCACATTTTATTTAGTTGTCCGTTGCGTCCAACACATATATAGTTTCCTCTGTGACCCCTTTGTGATCCGTATGGCTAAGAATGAGCACAACGTTGCTAAACTTTGGATGAATCTCACTCAGTCGATCGGAATATTACATATGTTAACGCTAACCATTTCTCTGTTCATGCTAATACTCTTTAATCTGGTACCACAAATGTTTCCACGGTGTCATTCTGTTTAGATTGGAACACTACACACCACACTGTCACACCCAAATACATGTTTAGATGTGTGCTGGGTCATTTACTTTTGGACAGAATACTGTAGAGGAGACTGGTTTGCTAAACAATTAAAAATTTATCTAATCAGTAGACCGCTCCGGTGGCCTAGTGGTTAGAGCGTCCGCCTTGGATACGGGAGGTCGCGGGTTCCAACCCTGGCTGAGCCATACAAAAGACTTATAAAAATTGTACTAACAGCTGCATTAAGAGGTTATTGTTAGGACTGGTCGGCCTGGTGTCCGGATAATGTGACTTGGTGGGACATCATGCTACATGTCTGCGGCATGATGCCTCTGTGCTAGACATCACTATAAACTGCCACACTGGAGACATCGTAGTGATATGACTGAAAAATTGTTAAGCTACGTTAAAAATCCAGATCACACACACACACACACACACACACACACACACACACACACACACACACACACACACACACACATCTAATCAGTATCAAACAGCTTCACGATCGTAGACTATATAGACAAATTTATTTGGGGGGACCACGATAAATACAGGTCTTGTTCACCAGGTCCCAATTTAACTAAACGCTCCAAAATGGTCTTTCTTATGCTGAGAGTAATCAATATCTTTCGAACTCATTGATTGGTAACATTATTTCTTTCACACCATATTCTAGGGACACCAGAAATTAACTAGTCATAACATTTGGAATTTTCTTTACAAGATTATTGCACTATCTCTGAGAAAATCAGAAAAATACCTCGAACTGATTTTGTCCAGAATTACAAATCTTTCCATGTGTTAAATACAAAAGACTAAACAGGTTATATTTATTTTTTGCATCTGTTCCACTGTACATATCTCTGCGGGAAAATGTTAATAGTGACTGATGTATTATAAACAAAAATAATTTCAATTCGAGGAGTAATTTCGAGAATAAAAGTAAACGTTGCAACAAGACTAAGGCGGCGCCGAATTAATCGTGAAAAAGCCTATAATTTCGATATGTTATGGACATGATGTCTTCAAGGTATTTGGTATTGAGGTATAAAGGTTTGTTTTAAAATCAGCAATATGTAGAAGAATTTAATCATTTTCATTTTATCTAATCTATGTATGGATATGGAGGGCATAGGGTCCCTGGGTAAACTAGCTTGTAATAGATGCACATTTGTCGTCAATCCAGTGGCGTCACGGGGAGTGGGGGTGGGGGTGCGGCGCGTTCGGACCGCACCGGGTAACACCATCAGAGAGGTGACACCAAAATGACTGTCTATAAAATGTTTGAATTTTTGTTCAGGAAGGAGGTCCATGGGGGTGACACCATGAGTTACCGCACATGACTGGCTATAAAATTGTGATTTTTTTTTTTTCTGCAGGAAGCAGGTTTATGGGGTGACAACATGAGTTAACGCACTGGGTGACACCAACCCTAGTGACGCCATTGCCGTCAATCAGTTAATATAATTCATCATTCTTCTACAAAATTTGATAAACTCACATACGTGCAACATATATACATTAATAATTTTAATGATAGCGACTGCGTATTTGAGGAGCATAATTATATCCCCAGTTTTCTTGGAGCAAATTCATGTTTATCTATGGTAAATATTAGCAATTATCCGTTATCGTTAAATTCAAAGAAAATATGGGCATATAAATGATTGTTTTGGCTGGGTTAATCGTGGGAAAATTTTTACATATGCAGAACATTATTGCTGTAGTTTATAACGGTTCAAAGATTAAATATGAAAACGCGTTATTCCTTTTGTCCAAGACTCAACTGAACGCACGTAAACAGCTATCAAGTGTAAAAGTCAATTCCTTCCCTACACTTTACATAACGATATATTACGTCGTCAGCTTCTATTTGCCCGACCGACAGTCCAGAGGACTGATTAATGCTATAAGATTTTCAACCTGAAGTTTATGTGGGTGAGTCACTTTTATACAAATTCTGATCTCTTTGAAAAATAATTACATCCTTTTCTTGGTTGATGGTTGATACGAGGAATGGTGTATTTGAAACACGGGACATTATTTCTGCTCATGTGAAAGTACAGAAGAAGAGCAAATCAAGAGCAGTCGAATATCACTGAGTGAGAGAGTGTAAATAAGTACGCAACCGTTTTGTGGGATGGAACCCCTGATTCCCCCCAGAAGAAAAATAAAAGGATAATGACAGCGAAATAAGCAAAATTAGCAGTAGTACTGAAAACATATGCCATACATTACAAGGCATGATTGTGGGGTTTTATTGGGTTTCTTTAGGGTTGGGAATCTTCAGATCAATGACATAGATAAAAAACGAATTGAACACAGGATATGTTCTTTATGAAGTATAAGTTTAATATAATGAATGTGTCGGATAAAGACCTATTTGGTAAATGTCATTTCGATCGTTTATTGTTGGTAAGACCTAATGGAGTTATTTGTTAATATTCATGGAAGTGAAATTGTTTGAATAGATTACAGATCGATGCCACATATCTTCTGTGAAAAGAATGGATGAATCCGGGTGTAGTTTTCCATTTCTTTGTAATTTTATATTCAGTGACCTGAATAGAATATATAATTCAAGCTAGGCTAACAACACAAATTGTGGGGATGTCGTGACATGTACTTTCAATTTTACAAGACAAGATCTGATGAAAAGGAATGTTACGCTTTTCTCAGATATTGTTGATGGCATTATTGAAATATTAAAGCTCTTTAGGTCTCACTGGATAGTTTCGTATTTTGACACCTCCCTAATTTTTAAGGTAGAAGGCATGAACCTAATTATCATAAGCCTAGCATTTATAAATTCACACAGAAGTTAAATCTGTAATGTGGTTTAGATTTACTTTGAGTTAGGCTTGAAAATGGGTTGGTTTGTTTGGTGACTGCCTGTCACAGTTAGACTAGCATTGGAGATCAAATGCGCAACTTGGGCTGCAAATGAATAGCCGACTTGGTTTACGTATTTATGTATGTCTGCTAAAGAGGTAAACATCTAAAAATCGAGATGGTTGAGGGGTGATGAAAAGTATGCTAATTTGTTATAGTACTAGTGAACTTTATTCATGCATAAGGCACATACTGATTCCTTTAGCTGCCTTGTCACAGGAAAATATTCAAAATAGCTCTTTGCTGTCAAAAATGAATGTAAAAAAGAAGGATTGGTGGCAGTGTTGGTTCAGTATAAAAACCACCAGTTGTATAAGGAATTAACATGATTGCCGCAGTCAAAATCTCACATGCATGCTTTCTACAAAAATCATTAGTTTGTTTTTATTTGTATCTTCAGTGTAAAATTATTCTCATTTTTCTGCAATAGGTCATTGTCGGATGAAAATTCACCAGATAAACTGTCCAGTGAGACCTTAAGAACTGGCATCATTTTTTCAGTCTTGTCAAATGTGATTCACTGTGCCATAAATCATTTCCTTATTGCCTCCATGTCTTGAATCTGACATAGTTGTGTATTCCAAACATACACTTCCTGTAGATTTGATAGCACTTTTCATAATACAAGAAGGGAGTTAAGTCAACACTTTTAGAGGTACCAGGTATTGCTTCTAATCCATTCTTCTAATGAACAACAAAAGCCTTATAAGTTTCATGCAAGGTGGTTTAATTGAAGCATTTCACATAATTATTCAGTTTATTAATATTTTCAGTACATATATTGTATATTTTCCTAATTTAATGATTTTATATACATATCTACTCATGATGTAATGTTTCAATACATAGATTTCATCTTATTTACAGAAATTTAAGTTATAATGACATATATATCAGAAATTCAGGTTTTTATTTTCTTGTAGACCTCAAGGTGTATGGTAGCACACCTGCCGAAGTGATATTGCTAGCCAGGACAACGTCAGGGATTTCTTTGGGAGTCAGCCATACCAATTGTTGTGTAGCTTTCACAGGAGCGGATGTATCTGCATCAGCTTCATTGGAGTTTTGGTGAGTTATGTGAAATGGATGTCCTTTTTTACATTTTGCTTTTACTCCTCCCCTTTATTACTTTGCATGATTTTCTGTTTGCTTTAGATTTGATTCTATGCAGGCTACAATCACTAGCAAAAGAAACCTCTCTAAACAGCAACAGCTTCAGCAACAATACATGCTGGCCATTATGAAAATGATGCAAAGGTGACCTTCTTAGTGTTCTTAAAATACATTATCTATACATATTGTCTGACCAACAGTTGGGATGAATCTGGGTATAGAATTTCATTGTTTGAGTTTCCGAAATGGTGTGATTCAGCTTACAAAAATAGGTCCATACAGTTTATGTTACCTGATGAGTTGCCTCCCTTACAGTCCACCTCAGATTTTTCTTTTTTCTAGTATAGATTGGACCTTCTTCATGAAATCAGTGAGAGAGTTCTGGTCAGTTTATATATGCTGTGCATCGTTTCTATTTTGTGAAGTACTTAACATGCACATTTTGCAGTTATTTCACAAGAGAATTAGCTTGGCTTCTTTTACATCTTTTATTCACTACATTTTGAGATTTCATAAATAGTACTATTTTTGCTGTGAGATATCACAGATATCACCAGGCACTAACACTACAGGATATATTAGCTATGAAAAATGATGATGACATTGACTTGTTATTTGGAAATTGTAGGTTTAAGTGTGGAAAGTAAAATGAAAGTATGAAGGTGTCTCATAGCTGTTGCTCTATGTCATGGCTCCCAATCATCGACAACTGCCATGCAACATAGGAAACAGATAATTGTGAATTTTATACATGTTGAGGTTGCGTTTTATTCAGAATTGCCCAAAGTTTTGAAACTGAAAAGCATTTCCCCTAATCTGACTGGCATATAAATTCTTAAGGTCTCACTGGATAGTTTCGTATTTTGACACCTCCCTAATTTTTAAGGTAGAAGGCATGAACCTAATTATCATAAGCCTAGCATTTATAAATTCACAAAGAAGCTAAATCTGTAATGTGGTTTAGATTTACTTTGAGTTAGGCTTGAAAATGGGTTGGCTTGTTTGGTGACTGCCTGTCACAGTTAGACTAGCATTGGAGATCAAATGCGTAACTTGGGCTGCAAATGAATAGCCGACTTGGTTTACGTATTTATGTATGTCTGCTACAGAGGTAAATATCTAAAAATCGAGATGGTTGAGGGGTGATGAAAAGTATGCTAATTTGTTATAGTACTAGTGAACTTTATTCATGCATAAGGCACATACTGATTCCTTTAGCTGCCTTGTCACAGGAAAATATTCAAAATAGCTCTTTGCTGTCAAAAATGAATGTAAAAAAGAGGGGTTGGTGGCAGTGTTGGTTCAGTATAAAAGCCACCAGTTGTATAAGGAATTAACATGATTGCCGCAGTCAAAATCTCACATGCATGCTTTCTATAAAAATCATTAGTTTGTTTTTATTTGTGTCTTCAGTGTAAAATTATTCTCATTTTTCTGCAATAGGTCATTGTCGGATGAAAATTCACCAGATAAACTGTCCAGTGAGACCTTAGGACTAAAGGAAACCATCCGCTCAGAATATCCACTATCTCATTCGGTGAAACGTCTTCTGTCAAACAGATGAATACATGCGCTCCCATTTAAAAGAGACGAATATTCTTCGAATTGGAAACCATCAAATGAAGACAGAAATAAACACACAGAATTCGATCATCAGCAACAAAGCATCGCATAATGGTAGCCATGGAACTTTGACTGTGAGACAAAAAGGTGCAGCTATGACAGCGGTGCATTGTATGTTAGCAATCACCGCAACGAAACAATAAATACGAAATCAAATGCTAACACTAACTGATATGTTCTTCGTTACTGCTGGGTATATTGCGCTTAAAATCATATAATTCAAATTTTGTTAGCGGACAAAATTTTATGTTTTAAATTCAAGCTTTAATGTCGAATTATCAAGAAAGAACGGCATGGAGTTTATGCTGTTTTCGATGTTTTGTTTAGATTTGGTTTAAACACTAAACTATCGTGAAACCAGTCTTTATTCACGCTCTTTCAAGGCCCCATTCATCATTCATCTTATTACCGAAAAAGCCCATATAGAAAATAAAATGTAAAACAAGCCGTTGTATTCAGAACCAAGCTGTTACGAGGTCATGTGTATTTCTCAGTGTCTTGTCGTGTATCTTTTGGATTGTATGGGTCGAAACTATATAAAATGATAATGACAACAATTTTATTTCACTCGGGTCGCGCCACAAAATATGTCACTTTGCATGCGTATACATCAACCAGATAACATAATTTTACATTAAAGGTCGATTGACTCAGATTAACATCAATCTTACAATCAATGCTATAAAAAATATAAGCAAAATATAAAATCATACACCACAGTCTATGAAAATTAATTCAGTTGGGAAGGAAGAAAATGAAATTACGATGAATTAATATATACTTCCGACATATATTTCTCACCATTATCAATAATGTAAGTTTCTTATTTAAACACAAAAACAACGTAACTTACATGAGACATTATGAAGGACTAATGGTTTTTAATTTATGGTAGTATATCGAAAATAACGTATATACATAATAATGGAGACAATGCACATGTACAAAAAAATGTGTATCAACCACTTGAGACCATGTTAATAATGTAAAACATAAATTCTACAAGTTTAAGAAACTGCCCTTTCAACAAAATACTAGATCAGGGATAGAAAATAGTGTTTCAAAATTGTAGGTGACACGAGGATTTCATTGTTGATCTACTTGCTTACGTCATCCATTGGAGCTCTCTGTTCTCGCCAGTTTCACCTAACGAGCTTTTCTTTTCGTTCTTGTATAGTTTGTGTAATCGTCGTTTGTCGCTTTGCGTAGCTGAAAAGGATTCCGAAAGCGTTTAAGCTGGAATCACACCAGTTCGGCGCTGTTGCTTTATTGCTTGTCAAGTTCTTTTTCAGTGCAGTTTACACTTCCACAATATGATTGCGCATTATATATATATATATATATATATATATATATATATATATATATACATATATATATATATATATATATATATATATATATATATATATGCAATATGCGTGTCTGATTATTAGTGGAGGTTTTGTGTAAGAAAATAACTATATTCGTGAATAATATTCACATGACTGACAAAAGATTTATTCTCCAATAGCTGATACATCAATTGATGTACAAGTAGCTGTTTGCACATAAATGACAAAACTAATTTCCGACATTGGCAACGGTTTGGCATTTGGTATTCAAAACGTTGCCTGATCCGTACATGGAGGCTTACTTGTAGATCGATTACACTAATAAAACTGTGTTTTCTTGAAGAGAGTAATCTTCTCATTATTAGAGCAAATCAGATCAATGCGTAGCTTGTAGAATGCTAGTAAGTGTAAATAATCTGGGCAGGTATTATCCATAATTTATACAAGAAACGATAAACATGTACAACGATGTGATAGAATTCTTGCCCGTAACAAATTATTGGCTTAGTTCAATTTTCAAGCCTGTCCTGGTAATGACGTTAGTCACGATTGTTGATATTCACGCTCCTACTTTAAGTTTCTAAGTTATCGTGAGCACTCGTATTTTTGTTGTTGTTGATGATAATGATGGAGCTCTTGATGATCGTGTATGTTTTCGTGATGATGATGTTTTGTCAACTTTCTTTATTTGTAACTAATATTTTGATTTTATCGTTAGGGATTGTATATCATGATTATTTATATACGTGGGGCATCCCATTCCAATATTTCGGGTGAAAACTTTCTACACAATAGCACTAGCAAGCTTAGAGGGAGAAAGTACTTTTAAATTGGATGCATACTTTATTCTTTTAAAAAGTTCTTTGTTCTTGATAGTTACAGTCCCTATGAACATAAAGTATTGATGAAAGATAGAAAAATTACAGCTGTTTTTAAAGTTTGATAAGTGAAACTCGAATTCTGAAAAGAATGGAGTGCTGCTTTCTTGAAAAATCTACCCGTTTAATGCCTTAAAAACTAAATTGTATTATTAATTAATTATATTTTCAAAGCAACAAATCAATAGTTTAGCGCGTTTTCTAGCTATTTCCTTATTGTACTAGTTGCAATATTCTCATGAACTACAATATCTATATTAAGTTTAGTACGTTGTCAAATATATTTTGCACTATAAATGTATCTTTTTTTAGTATTGTTGTTTAAGTTTGCAGGTGGCAATGGAAGGCGAATATCACGGCATAAACTCCATGGAGAATCGTATAAAAAAAAGATGTCAGAAGATTAACTTTCATCTTCCATAACGCAGATAAAGACGATATAATATTTTTCCGAGGCTACTACCTAATATAAAAAATAGCAATTTAAAACAAAATACCCGACACTCGAAATAACAATGAAGGATAAAAAAGCAATCTTATCGCACACTTTAAAGGATCGTGCATTACTGGACAATTGTTACCTAATTGGAGTAAACTCTTGTGAAAATATGCTTTTTTTCTCTATTTCGTTTATTGTACAACGAACGTAAATTGAACCAATTTACTTTCTTTGACATGCATCTGTTTTGTGTACATTAAAAAGCTATGGTTTTCATGGTACCCTACGGCGACCCGTACTTGTGACAATTTGGTACAGGACGAACACAACATGGCTAAAATCTGAATGACAATAATTTAATATTACATATTTTTCAAACTAACCTTCTTTAATTTAATGCTACCATTTGAAGTGATAAGGTTTACTAATCTTACTTCAGCCATATTTTGCTGAGATGCTAGACGTGTCAATTTTTTAAGGGGGATTAACACTATAGAAAACTCCAAATTTGCTAAACAGGCGTGAAGAGAAAAACCAAAAGTTATCCGATCCGATTAGTACCAAACAGCCATTGTTTCCTGACCAAAGACTGTTTTATTTGTCGAAATATAGAAGCTCGTAAGGGATAACGAGACGTTATGACGTCTTAGTTACCATTACCCAGTCTCAAGAAACATCTTTCTTATGCATGACTTGGCAGAAATTATTGTTTTCACAGTTCAAAGACTCATTTTTGTCTGGAAGGAACTCGTTGTCTTGTGCTAAATTAAAAACAAAACAATAATTTTGAATCTGTTCCATACGCAAGATAAAATAAAATCTCAATCACGGATGATGACATAAAATCTCAGTCTGACGAGAAATTGTGAGAATTTGAGTGTAACCTGGATTAGGATTGAGAGAGTTCCTAATAACAAGCGAAAAGCCTATCAGTACAAGTCGTCCATCATATAGTAGGTTAAAGATATTGAGATAGTAATGGATGGTTTAGAAAAAAAGCAAAATATATTTTATATCTGGCTCTATGCAGCTTGTTAGGAGTAATCGGTAGAACAGTCTCTGATCTACCAGCGCATTATACGACGACAGATCATGTTCGCTTATGTTTGCAGTTTGACTCGACTTATAGACGAATAAACATTGCTGCGAATTCGCTATGTTATTTTATCTGGTACTGATATTTGCGCATTTAGTGGATGCTACAAACCGAGAATATTTAAGATCCACCTAGGAATAGCTATTCTGTGGAAAATACAGGACCAATTTCCCAATGAAACAACAAAAATCTAATTAATCGCAAAATCGTGAAAATCGATGCCCACGAAAAAAAAAATGTTAGCTATCATCAATAAATAGCAAATACCACAAAACACTCTTCTGCAAGATTCGATAGACTAATACACTGACTATACTCGCTTATAAGTCGAGTCAAACTGTAAATAATAAAGATCCTGATATGCCGTAGGATAATGCGCTTCCAGATCAGAGTCTATGTTGTTTGTTCTACTGAATACTCTTAACAACCTGCTTGTAGATCTGAGTCCGTGCAGTTTGCAATTGGACTCGTCTTATAAGTGAGTACAGACGGTAGTATACATTTTGCGAGAGCTAAATTAATGCATTGACTGTGATAGCGACTGCGGATTGTAGGTGCATAACTATATTCGCGGTCTTCTTTTGAGCAAATGCATTTCTCATCTATAGTAAATACAACCAATTGTATGCGGCCACCTAATTCGGAATAAGTATGTCCGTAGAAATAATTTTGTTTTTGATGGGTTATTTGCAGGGTCATTTCTGCTTATATAGAATGGTATCGCTGTAGTTTCTAATGGTTCACTGAATGAAATAAGAAAATGTGTTACCCCATTTGATAAAAGTTGAACGGAATGCACATAAACAGCTATCAAGAGGTAAAAATCAATTCCTTTCCCAGCACTTAACTTAATGATATATTACTTTTTAACGCTTATATTTGGCCGACCGCCAGTCCGAAGGACTGATGAATGCAATCAAATCGTCAAAATGAGGTTTATGTTGAAGACGAAGTTTCATATAAATTCATATTAAGTTGAAGCAAATGAACCTATTCCTCAGTTTATAGTAGTAACGAGTTATGATGTACATGACAGATGGAACAACGCCTCTTATCCAGTGCTAAATGGCTTCATAAAGACAAAGAAGCAGAAGAAGGAGAAAAAGAAAGAAGACGAGGAAGAAAAAGATCGGGATTAGAG